>PVIH01008825.1:0-41623 GCA_004025045.1 Sigmodon hispidus | reverse complement strand
GACCAGGCAGATGGAAGGTGGTCTCTGGTGGAGGGTCGAACAGGAGACCTCAGCGCCTATGCGTGCTTAGGGCTGGGGGGGGGGGGCCTCCGCCGAGCATTGCACCAATGTTACTTTTTTTTTTTTGCACATGTCGTGTGAATGGAATCTCAACACTGGGAGTATTACACAAGAGTTTATTAAAGCAGCAGAGATAGGGGCAGAAGGGAGCAGAGAGAGAAGAAGGGGAAGGGGCTGGGGCTCATGTGAGCCTTTCATTAAAAGGGTGGACAGGCCCATGTTTGCATCACCACACCCAGGGGCATGACTGACACTGTTGCAGTCCAGGTGAATGCCACCTTTGGAAATCCTTACAATAGTTACTCCAAGGTATTTAATGCTATTTGCAGCTATTATAAAGGGTGATGTTTCCCTTATTTCATTTTTTTGGCCCTCATCTCTTCCATGTATTGAAGAGCTTCTGATTTCTTTGAGCTAATGTTCTATCCTGCTACATTGCTGAAGGTGTTTATCAACTGTAGGAGTTTCCTGGTAGAATTCTGTGGGTCATTTATGTATATAATCATATCATCTGCTATTAGAGATAGTTTCACTTCTTCTTTTCCTATTTGTGTCCCTTTAATCTCCTTTCATTCTCTTATTGCTTTAGCTAAAACTTTGAGAACTATACTGAATAAATAGATAAGGGGAGAGGGGACATCCTTTTCTAGTTCCAGATTTTAGTGGGATTGCGCTGAGTTTTTTCCATTAAGTTTGATATTGGCTTTTGGCTTCCTGTAAATTGCCTTTATTATATTTAGATATTTTCCCTGTATTCCTGATCTCTCCATGGCTTTTATCATAAAGAAGTGTTGGATTTTGTCAAAGGCTTTTTTAGCATCTAAGGATATGATAATGTGAGTTTTTTATTCAATTCTTTTATTTAATTGATGATATTTATGGTTATTCATATGCTGAACCAACCCTGCATTTCAGAGATGAAACCTACTTGGTCATGGTGGATGATATTTTTTATATATTATTGTATATGGTTTGCCAAAATTTTGTTGAGAATTTTAGCCTCAATATTCATGAGGGAAATTGGTCTGTAGCTCTCCTTCTTTGTTGTGTCTTTCAGTGGCCTGGGTATTAGGATAATTGTGGCCTCATAAAAGAAATTTGGCAATATTCCTTCAGTTTCTACTGTGTGAAACAGTTTGAGACATAGTAGTAGTAATTCTTCTTTGAATGTCTGGTAGAATTCTGAACTGAAACCATCTGAATTTGGGCCTTTTTTTACTTGGGAGTCTTTAAATAATGGCTTCAATTTCTTTTAAGGTTATAGGCCTGTTTAGGTAATTAATCTAGTCTTCATTTAATTTTGGTAAATGGTACCTATCTAAAAAGCTGTCCATTTCTTCTAGGTTTTCCATTTTTGTGGAATATAGATTTTCAAAGTATGAACTGATAATTCTCTGGATTTCCTGGGAATCTATGGTTATGTCCCCCTTTTCATTTCTGATTTGGCAGATTTTGATACTCTCTTCCTGAATTTTGATTAGGTTGGATAAGGGATTATTTATTTTATTGACTTTCTCAAATAACCAACTCTTTGATTCATTGATTCTTTGTATTGTTCTAAGTGTTTCAATTGTATTGATTTCAGCTATAAATTTGATTATTTCCTGCTGTCTACTTCTAGGTGAGTTTGCTTCTAATTGTACTCAGGCTTTCAGTTTTGCTCTTAGCTTTCTAGTGTGGGATTTCTCTAGGTTTTTCATATAGACATCTAGTTCTAAGAACTTTCCTTTTAAGACTGCTTTCATTGTGTCCCACACTATTGGGTACATTGTAGATTCATTTTCATTAAATTCTAGAAAGATTTTTATTTCTTTATTAATTTCTTCCTTGAACCAGAGGAGGTTCAGCTGAGTGATGTTTAGTTTCCATTAGTTGGTAGACTTTCTGTGATTTTGATGGTATTGAATTCTAACTTTAAGCCCTGTTGGTCAGATATGATACAAGGGATTAGTTCCATTTTTTTGTATCTATTCATATTTGCTTTATGACCAACTATGTGGTCAATTTTAGTGAAAGTTCCATGAAGATCTGAGAAATATGTATATTTCTTTGCATTTGGGTGGAAACTTCTGTTAATATCTATTAAAAACATTTGTATCATAACTTCTTTTAGACTCCTTAATTCTATGTTGAGTCTCTGTGTGGTTGACCTATTCAGGGGTGAAAGTCAGGCATTGAAGTCTCCCACTGTTAGGTCCCACTATTAGGGTGTGAGAACTGATGTGGGATTTACATTTAGTAGTGTTTCTTTTACATAGGTAGGTACCCTTATATTAGGGCATGAATATTCAGTATTTAAATCTCTTGACCATTTTTTTTCTGTGCTTAATAAGTAATATCCATCTTGGTCCCTTTTAATTGCTTTTAGCTTAAAGTCTACTTTGTTACATATTAGGATGGCAACCCATGCTTGTTTCTTAGGGCTATTTGATTGGAAAATCTTTTTCGAACCCTTTACTCTGAGCCTGTGTCTGTCTTTGTGGTTGAGATGTGTTTCTTGTATGCAGCAGAAGGATGGCTTCTGTTTTTCTATCCATTTTGTTAATGTGTGTCTTTTTATAGGTGAGTTGAATCCATTAATATTAAGTGATATTAGTGACCACTTACTGATGTTTTCTGCTATTTTTGGTAATAGCTTGTATGTATTTCCTTTCTGTGGGATTTTCTTTTGTGGGATTATTGATTGTTTGTGGATTCATGGGTGTATCTGGGATCCTTAGGTTGAAGTTTTCCCTCTAATGCTTTCTGGAGGTCAGGATTTTAGATAGATATTGTTTTCATGCAATATTTGTTTACTACATCTATAGTGTTTGATAATATTGCTGGGTATAGTTTGTGTAGGTTGGCAGCCATGCTCTTTTTGTGTCTGTATAACTTCTGACCAACTCTTCTTGCTTTCATAATTTTCATTGAATAGTCAAGTGTTATTCTGATGAGTCTGCCTTTATAAGAAAATTGGTCCTTTTCTTTTGCAGCTCTTAAATTTTTTTCTGTGTCAGTATGTTTTGTGGCTTGATTATCTTGTGATGAGCATACACCTTTGGCGGGTCATAACTAATTGGTGTCTTGCAAGCTTCTTGTACCTTTATAGGCATTTCCTTCTTTAAGTCAGGAAAGTTTTCTTCTATAATTTTATTGAATATATTATCTGTGCCTTGGAGCTGGTCTTCTTCTTCTTCTTCTTCTTCTTCTTCTTCTTCTTCTTCTTCTTCTTCTTCTATTACTATTATTCTCAAGTTAGGTCTTTTCATGGTGTCTCAGATTTCCTGAACATTTTGTGTTATGGCTTTTTTGGTTTTAGTATTTTCTTTGACTGATGTATCTATTTCTGCTACTGAGTCTTCCAGTCCAGAGATTCTCTCTTCCTTCTCTTAGATTCTGTTGGCTGTGCTTGTATCTGTAGTTCCAGCTCTTTTCTTCAGATTTTCTATTTCTACCTTGGCCTTATTTTGTGCCCTTTTTTACTGCTTCTATTTCAGTTTTTAGTTCCTGTAATGTTTCTTTCATTTTTTGGTTTACCTTTCCTTTTTTTCTTTCAAGGATTTGTTTATCTCTCCTAAATTTTTATTTGTATTTTCTTCTATTTCTTTAAGGAAATTTTTATATCTTCTTTGAAGCCTTCAATAATCTTTATAAAGGTGTTTTTGGTGTTGTTACCTTTTGTTTCCTCTTCATTGCTCTGTTCAAGTCTTGTAGTTGTAGAACCACCAATTTCTTCTGGAGTTGCCTTGTTGTTCTTTATATTATTATATGCATATTTGCACTGATATCTGCCCATGGCTTCAGTGGTTCACAATTAGGCTGCTCCTAGTTAGTTGTGGTAAGATGGCTTGTGTGTCTCCTGTCTCCTCTGAACAAGGTGTCTGCTCCATCTCTGACTCTACTCTGGACATGGGTCTTAATTTCAATTCCTCTGTCCTTCTCTGATGATGCTGTTTGCCCTAGAGGTGGGGCTGACCATGCAAGGTCCCCTCTTTTAGGTTTGGCTGGAGGAGATCCTCACCACCAAACCCTAACTCCTGTCTGCTAGGGAGAGCAGAAATCTGAGGCTAGGGATTGAGCCTGTACCCAGAGAGCAGGTCCCTTGAAGTGTGGTGGTCTGAGAGCCAGAATCTGCTCACCTCTGGGCCAGGTCTTAATTTCAAAGTCTCAGTCATTCTCTGCTGATGCAGTTGGAGGTGGGGCTGTGCAAGGTCCCCTCTTTTATATTGAATTAATTTGAAGTTTACTACAACTATCTAACTTAAGACTTCATATTATTTCTTTTGTAACTTTCAAACATGGCATCAACATAACTCACTTATATCTTACCTTAGAGAGCCATAAAGATGATATTGCATTCAATTTTCTAAAATTACTCCTCAAATACTCTGAAGTAAATTTTATACTTACTTATACATCACTTTTTTCTTGAAATTGATCACCAACTATTACAGAAGAGTTTCTTGCTCATTTGATCCCTAAAAACTCTTCAAAATTTCAAATAAAGAATGAATTATCTTTTCATTTTAATATATGACAAACTCATAAGAATTGTATTTTTCACTCATCAAATCAGGAATGAAATTTTTAATTTAGATACAATATTTTTTTTTCAAAATAAGTCTTGAACTGGATTTGACAAAATACCTCCTGAAGAAAAGACTTTCATTCTCCCCTTCTGTTTAAATTAACCTGAAACTTAAATTTAGTTAGATAATGCCCTCATTCATAATATTCTCAAAAGTCTTCCTTTTTATAGCAAACCTTTATCTTTAGCTTCATTTCATTTCTAACTAATTATTAACTGAATATTTAGACATACTCAGAATATAGCCACTGCTTTTAACTAATTTGTCTGAGATTTAAAAACTAAATATTAATATTGAGTTGGTAATATGATTCATCTTAAAAAATTAAATTTATGGATCACCAAATAACTAATGCAATAATTTTTCAATTCAACTTAAATAAAAAGAGTCAAAATATTTAGGAATTAATAAGCCTGTTAATATAATTACTGTAAGATAAAAAATAAAATTAAAATTATAAGTCATATAAGCAAATCAAACCAAAAACTAATGCAAATTTTAGTATACTATAATTTGTGTTATAAAAAGTAGTGATGGGTGTAGTTATAGATAAACAAAATGATGAATATATAATTTTCAAACCAAAGTATGTACAAAATCATTAGCAATGTAAACCAAAATACTGCATAAAAATGAGAAAATGAAGATAACTTTAAATAGAAAATCAAAAACAAAATTACAGCTAATAGATTGTTTTGTTCATGTGTATAAAATTTGGGAGAATCAGTAATAGACAAAATATAGTGACATCAAATGCTAAGGGAGAAGAGATTCAATAATGAATAAATTATAACATTTGGGACTTCAGAAATAAAAATAAAAAAATAATAGAGTAATGGATTTCCTTAGATATTCAAGTAAATCCAAAAATGTTATTCACAATAAAATGCCTAAATTATTTCTATAAACTATGCAATGTTGCACAAAATCAGTGTTTGGATGGTTCACATAAGAATTCAACCTAGTGCTTAGGTGTGGATCTCTGCATCTGCTTTCATCAGTTGCTTGATGAAGGTCCAGAACACATTCTTAATTTGAACAAAAAAAAGGATCAATGAATAAGGTCTATCACAGGGATAGAGAGAATGAGGGTAACTCCCAGAGAAACTAGGTGTGGCTGCAGAGGTGCTGCATCAAAGAAGCACTACTTTAGTTAAGTTGGAAAAAAATAGGCCAAGAGATCAGTTATAACATGGTGGCTGTACTTGATCATCATTGCTGTATTTTTGAATATCAGTAATGATAGACTTTCAGTGTTCTTGCTGCCAAATAATATGTGAGGTTGTGTAGATTTAATTGGGTTAATTTTACTATACTACCATGTACACATATCATTAACATGATATGCATCACAAATATATTTTTATTGGTTAATTTAAATAAAAATGTCTGTAGTCTAAAAAAAATTCTTAAATTTCCCCCAAGAACATTATATTTCCTGAATCTATGAACATGTTTTGGATTAAAAAAGAAAAGAAAAGGCAAGATATCTTTCTAGTCTTATGTGTGAGAAATCTTAAATCAGAATGACAGAATTGTTGTACAGATTAAAATCACTATCTCTTTTTAGATTAATAAGATCTGTCTAATAATGGTCAACTCCTACCACCATACATAAGTGCAGTGATATTAATGTAGGTAATACTGAGTTTTGTGAGGAACTTAAATTGATACCTAATTTCCCAATTACTGTGACAAAGTGTCTACCCAAAGAAACATTAGGGAGGTGATACTCCTTTTGTCTGACACATGCTTGTCATCTTTGGGAAGGCATGGTAGCATGTATACCAGGCTGCTGATCACATTGTGTCACATAGGAAAGTGATGTGTGATAAATGTCCCTTTTAGCCTACGTTTGTTTCTTTTATGTATTCCAGGACATACACCTATGCAGAAAACAGTGCTGAATTGTAGAAACTTGAATTACCTGTATGACTTTTGGGTATAAATAGTCTGGTATTCAACATTTTATTTTCTTTGAGCTTTAGAATTTTATTGATTTTGTAAGTTTCATTCTTTCTTTCTTAGTTAAAGTTTCTATTTTTTGTGATAAATACCTTAAACAAAGGCAACTTGGGTAGGAAGAAGTTTGTTTCATTTTCTGATTGTAGTTCATAATTTAAGGAGGTAGAAAAAGACTTGAGGGCAGGAAACCGAAGGCAAGTGCTAAGCAGAAGCCATGGATAAAGAATGCTTAGTGGCCTACTCAAAACGGATTGGTTTGACTGTTTTCTTATACCACACAGGGCCACAGCTTAGGTGTCATTCTGTACATAGCAATTTGATTCCTTCCACATCAACCATTAATCAAGAGAAAGCATCACATGCTTATACACAAGATATTCTGGGAGTGAGGGGGAAGTTCCTCAATTGTGATTCATGTTCAGTAATGACTCCAGCTTGCATGTAGTTGACAGAAAACCTGCCGGAACACTTTTCCTATTAGTTCCAAAATTAATTTACAATAAAATATCATGTTTCTCACATTTCCCATGATGTTATATACCTTAATTATTAAGGTCCTGATTACCATAGAAAATTATTTGTGAGTTAATTTTAATGGGTATGTTTATAATATAAAGAAAACATTCATTTAGAGATTGCTAATTTAATTTTGAAATCTGAAAGATTTTCTTAGGAGAGCCTTTAGATCTATACTTTTGTGGCTGTAGAAAATAGGTCTTCTTAAACTAGAAGATGTTTGTCATGTTACTTTTGAGTGATATCCCACATAATAAAATTAAAATAATATAATTTTAATTCAAATCTTTATATGACAAACTTTCATGTTGTTATGTATCTTAGGAATCCCTTTCATAAATTTTTAAAACTTGAAAGTTGTCACAGGTCTGTCTAAATTTATATTTCTTATCATAGAGCTTTAATTAAAAACCTTTGAGCTTTTATAATATGTCCACTTACATTTTTCCTTGTGTCAGCTGGTATATTCACTTAGAATTTAAAAGCACACTTTGTTTTAAATCACAGAATATAGGACTTAGAGCATATTATAATATATATAACCAGTATATGCAAACTGGTGTCCAATAAACTGCCAACTTCCTCCAGTAGAGTACATGTCTATTCTGCTGCAAAAGGAAAGCTGTGACAGAAAAAGAAAGGAAGAAAAAGATGAACAGAATGAAAGACAGAAGACAGGGAGCAAGTAGGGGAAGAAAGAAAAGCAGAGGCAGGCATGGAGAAAGGGAAGAAGGAGCGAGGGATTGAGGAAGAGAGGAAAGAAAGGGAATGGGTGGGAGGTAAGAAAGAAAGGAATATGTCACCCAGCCAAATTTTTTCACATAGCATAATGTGTAATTAAGACACATTTTTTTTGGTAGAAGAAATACATTTATTTTTTGTATGATAATATATTTCATGCTCAGATAATTTTAATATAATTTCAAGTGACAAGTTTAATAACTATGAATTATAAAAAAAGGAATATTAAGAAAATCCTCAATTTAATAACTTGTGGAATTTTCTCTTTCTTACTAAATGTGTTTTGAAATGTTTGAATCATTAGAATTTTATCATTGAAATGACATCTGGATCTCCTTAAATTAGACATGAAAAGAGATTGTTATATGCACATCAGCTAAAATGCTTTGTTACCTTCCAGTATCCAGAGGTATATGAAATTGATGCAATATGCTTGTTGTGTTTTGCTTATGAATTCTCAATATTATGATATTTTCATCAATCTGCATATTGTTTTCTGATATTTATATGGGACATTGTAACTAATTCCCATCAGTGTTTTAATAATTTTCAAGATTTGCTGGCAACACAAGAAAAAAATCTCATGAATGGCATAATTTCAGACATTTCACATATATTATAAGAATTGAGTCAAAAAAGAGGACTGTAGATAAAGAAGGTTATCTCTCTGTATGTGCACCTAAAAAAACATTCAACATTTACTTATTTTACAAAAATAATCTAAATGTACATTTTTTTTAACCCTTTATGCTCCAAATTAGCTAAGGAGATCTTCTCTATATTCTTTTCCTAGGGAAATTCCTGGAAGTCTCTTTTAAGTTCCTTCTGATCTCAAGGTGTTCAGAGGTTGTGGTTTGCACCTTGGGTGCTCTTTTTTATTATTATGAATAAAGTCATATTTTTATGTAAATTCCACTTATGAGTGAGTACATCCCAAGCTTATCTTTCTGGGCTTGTGATACCTTGCTCAGGAGGATATTCTCCAAATCTATTCATTTGTCCACAAGTATAAGGATGTACTTTTTTGTGCTGAGTAGTAATCCATTGTGTAAATGTACCACAGTTTGTTAATTCATTCTTCAGTTGAGAGGCATCTAGGTTGTTTTCAGATTCTTGCTAATAGGAATAATGCTTGTTTCTAGGTTCTTGCAATTATGAATAAATAATGCTGCTATGAGCATAGTTGAGCTAATGACTTGTAGTGCAAATGTGTGTCTTTAGGGTATACACCCAGAAGTGTTATTGCTGGATTCTTGGAGAGATTGATTCCCAATTTTCTGAGAAACCACCATACTGCATTCCAGAGTGGCTGAACAAGCTTATACTCCCATCAACAATGGAAGAGTGTTCCCCTTCCTTCGCAACCTCTCCAGCATAGGCTGTCATCTGTGTTTTTAATCCTAGCCATTCTGACAGGTGTAAAGTGGGATCTAAAAGTTGTTTGAATTTGCATTTCTCTGATGTTTAAAGATATTGAACAATTTTTCAGCCATTTGTAATTCTTCTGCTCAGAATTTCCTTTTTAGTTCTGAACCTCATTTTTTAATTTGACTGTTTAGGGTTTTGGACTCTAGCTTCTTGAGTTCTCCATGTAGTTTTCAAATCAGTCCTCTTTCAGTTGTAGGGTTGGTGAAGAAATTTTTTCTCTTCTGTAGACTGTCTTTTTGTCTTATTGACTCTGTTCTTTGCCTTTCTCAGTTTCAGAAGGGCCCACTTAATAATTATCGTTCTTAGTGTATTGCTACTGGTGTTTATTTAGGAAGGGGTCATCTGTGCTAATGAGTCAGAGGGCATTTTAAACTTTTTTTCTATCATTTTCAGTGTTGGTGGATTTATGTTGAGGTCTTTGATCTACTTGAATTTGAGTTTTTTGCAGGGTGATAGGTTTGAACCTATTTGCATTCTTCTGCACACTACCATCCAGTTATGCCAACACCATTTGTTGAAGATACTATCTCTTTTCTATTGAATATTTTTGTCCTTTTTGTCAAAAATCAAGTGTTCATAGGTGTGTGGGTTAATGTCGGATTCATCAACTCAATTCCAATGATCCACAAGTAGGTTTTCATGCCAGTACCAGGCTGTTTTTAATATTGTAGCTCTACAGTATGGCTTGAAGTCAGTGATGATGATGCCTCCTAAAGTTCTTTATTGAGCAGGATTGTTTTGGCAATCCTTGGTTTTCTGTTATTGCACAAGAAGTTGAATATTGTTCTTTCTATGTCTGTGAAAATTGTGTTGGGATTTTGATGGGGGATTACATTGAACTATAGATCACTTTTGGTAAGATTGCCATTTTCTAAGTAAATTAATTCAGTAAATCAAATCACATGTGCGGTACTATTCACAGAATACAACACTGAAGTCATAGATGATTTTCTACTAGTAAAAAGACAGAAAGTGCAAAGGCAATAATACAATGAAATAAATTTTTTGACTACATCCCTCAAAGTCTGTAGTGACTTTAAATTACTGAGAAATCAGAAGACATAGCTGTGAGGATAATGTGGATATTGAGCCTTATTTCCCAATGGAAGTCAGTGGTAAATCAACATTGACTCTTTATCATGAGAGAGGTTAATAAAGCACATAATTATAGATGCTGACTTTACTTAATATGTTAGGTGAAATCTTGTCTGCCATGCTCCTATTTCATAATATTTGTTAGTGTGTGTTGTGTGTGTATGTGATATACAACACACCCATATATATTTCATAGAATAATGTATACATTCCATGTCTTTCTTATATTTTTGCAGCTTTGAAAGTATTAAACGTGTGCAGATTACCTTGATAACTGCCTCACATTCTCTTTTTCCCTCTCTCACAAACTTTCTAACTCTCATTAGCACTTCTTTTAAAATATTTACAGCTCAGTGGATCAAATTAGTATTTTCTATATGAACTGGTGTGGGATAAGCAACTAGGGCAAGTAACCTGAATTGCTCTGAAAAATACTTAATGTCCTATCATGTCATAAAATGTCAATTGAAAAAGAAATAGAGTGACCATTTTAAAAATGAAATATTTACAAAGTATGGCATATCAAGTTCAGGTAGGACTAAGTTACTCTTCTGTATTAATGCTGGACAGGGCCACCAGTTTGAGGAATTGGTTCTTAAGATTCAACCAAAGCATTAGAGACAGCCTTTCTTCTCTCTACTAGGAGTCCCCCAAGTAGACAATGGTCACAACAAGTTTGTGTTCTGTTACCATATAGGAATGAATGAGAGAGGAAATGAGCTTTAATATTTTCAAACTGCTCCTCCTTTAAAAGTCACCAATGCCCAGACCAGTGTTTCAACTCAAAGAACTTGGAGCTTTGAAGGAGCCTGAACAATTTGTGCATATGGGGCAGGTTTAAACTTAAACCACACAGTGGAACATTACCTTTTCTTTGTTTATTTAATGTATCTAAAAGTAGACATATTATCTAAATAAATGGAATCATTGCCAGTAAATATGAACTGTACCCTAAAATATAAATTATTTAAATTAATAATGTAGCCAACAAGTTTTTGAATCAATGTTTTTGTAATTTCTCATTGTTTGTTCACAACTATAAAAATGGATGTATGAAGAACAGACTAGTTTAGGGCATCACACAATCACATGTGCCAGCACTCCTTCATGACTATTTATAATTGAGTTGCTGGTAAGTAAAGTATAGAAATTCATATTAGAGATGAATACTTGGTCAGTAAATGTGGCATGTGCAAACCCTGGAGGCTTCTAGAGGCCTGGGGACCAGCCTGGCCTCTGCTAATTCAAACTATTTATAACTGGTGCCTTATAACCATAAGGGCCCCTTGAACGGGAACTTCCTCATAAGCCAACCTGGGGTCTGTCTTGGACATTGGCAATAGAGGAAGCGTCCTGATGTGAGATGCCCTGGACCAGTAAAAGTCAACTATGTCACAGCTGCAGATGCTGGCAAAGCACCGCCCTTTCCTCTGTCTGAGAGAAGCATCAAAAAGGCTTTTACCTTCCTCAATAAATTGGACTTGTTTGTTTCAGCTAGTTCCTATTGTCTGAGAGGTTGATTCTTGTCCCCTCCCTCAAAAGGGAACTATCAGGACTCAAAGCATAGGTAACCCCAACAAGTAAATTTTCTTAATCACTTTATATGTTTCTTATGGTATTTTGAAAAATTGAATGAATTGTGTAATTTTAGAACCTATTATGCCAATCTACATTATTTCTACTTTGTGCTCTGCCTCTACTCTTTACCTAGAAAACATTGATCTTGTACTAGAATTTTAAAACTTGTTTTCAAAAAGTTGCAGGTTAATGAATGTAGTATATGTATTCTGCTCACATATTATGTGCTAAAATTTAATTTAAGGTTTTTAGAATATATTTGCACATCTCAGACAAGATTATATGATAAGTTCAATGAATGTTCATTTCCCTCATATAATGTCCATAAGTTAAAAAGCACACAGTTGATATATTTGCAAGATTATCTCAGGAAAACCTCCCTAGAAAGTAAACGAGAACTTTAACATGGCTAGTAAACCTGATATAAATTATGTGCTACAGATAGCTAAAAAGTTATTACCAAAGAGAAATAAAGAAAAACAAACAACATGTAACATGACTTCATATACAGCCATGTTACTACTATAGCAGAAACAGTAGGTATCAAGTCTCATCTTGTTCCAAACAGTCCCTTCTAACCATCATCACATAACATTCTTTGACTTGGTAGTGTAGTTACTTTGTCATGGTCTGCAAAACATCAGAAACTATGTATGAAGAAAAACATTTCTGGCACATTTTAAATAAGACTTTGTGCTTTTAGGGTTGTAAATAGATCAGATTTTAACAAAATAAAAAAATAAGGAGGCATCTTTTGAGAGCTAATAATTACTTCTTGAAGTAAATATTACTTTACCTCTATTTACTGTTATTTAAGTGTGTTTCACTGCTGGAATAAGATATCAGTGCTATAGTATGTAGATGAATTTGTATTAAATAATAGAGAATGTTGTGGGCTATTATCATATACATTTATTAAAGTAACTCTATACAAATGCAAAAAGACTTCGAGGTAAATATGACCCGGTAGGATTAGATAGTATTCAGTCTAAGATTCTGTCCTTTGTCAATAAGATCAATCCTGGGACCCACTGACAAGATTTTTCACAGAAGCTGAATGTGGTGGTTTATATTGATTGTCAACTTGACAGGATATAGAATCCCTTTTAAATAAATCTAGGAACATGCCATTGTATGCTGTTCAACTTTCACTGCTAATCTGATTAATAGTGAGAGCAAGCAGTATGTGTTTCCTGACTGAACACTATGTATTCAAATGCTTCCTGTTTCTGTCAAGATACCTTCCTTGTCATGATAGACAGAATTAATGATCCTTCAATTCTTAAGTGTCCTTTGTGAGGTATGTTTTCAAGCAACAGGTAACAAATGTATTGTGGTATATTAATATTAATACTTGGGATACTATTCTGTGATTTGTCTTTATGTTGAATAATTGAAATTTTACCATTTGTTGGTAATTTAAAATAAAAATACATTAATCTATTTTAAAGAGCAAAAATATTTATGTGAATCACAATTTTATGTATTTTCCCTAATTTCTTAGTATAATATGTTTGGTCCAAAGTACATGAGGAACATGCAAAATAATAATATTTTTTTTTTATGTGAAATCTTAATTGTAGAAACCTTAGACATAACCAGGTACCTAGTTGTATATAAGATGATAATTAATTATATATATATATATTATGTAGACAATAATACCCTATTAGTGAAGATACCACATACTTGAGTAATATATAACATATGGAGAAATCTGTTGATACTTAAATTATTCTTTTATTTATATGATGTTATCCATAAGTATCCAGGAAGAATTTGTCTTCATCTACACATAGAAGTGTTTATGAGTGTTCAGGTGATTCTATACAAGAACTTTATACAAAAATATATTGTATATAAAATTGCAAATATCAAATACAACATATAGATACATATTTCAAATAATTTATGTAATTCAAAATTTTATTATCTATTATATACATATATGATATGTAAAATTTTTGTTCTACAATGCCTATGTAACAGGTGCAGGAAAAAAAAATCTGTGCAAATACAAAACTCTTGTATGCTTTTTACTAAGATTTTTGATCCACAGTTAAGTGTGGAACTCACTGATATGAAACATTCATTGAGTTTAAATTGTATGTGGGAGAACTTCCAGAGAATAAACTTACTACTTAATATTTTTTATTATCTAATTGGGCATCTTTGAATTTTATTATTTGTTCTGGATCCTGAATTGAACCCTTGACAAGTATTTACACATAAAAAACACAATGAAAAAGAAACACTTTACTAACATAAAATAATATTTTACAGTCTTAAATATACATACACATATATATATTGTGTATCTGAACCTTTGAGAATCAATATATACCTAAGAATTAATGTCTATAATTTATATTTTTCATTTATTCCTTAGATATATTTTCCCTGCAGCTTTGATGTAGGTTGATAGTTTGCTCCATAATTTATGGTATTTTTCTCATTACCACACGTTGACAAAAATATTGAGTGAAAGTTTCACTACCCTGCCAAAAAAATGAAAACTTAAGCTATATATTATACTTATAACTTTCCATTAACTAAGTAACTAAGCATTGTTAATATTTTCATGGATAATATATCCACAAAACTTTTTTTTGCAATTTCCTTTTTACAACTGTCTTTGCTAAGAATATCAAATCTTTTCAGTTTTATAGTACAATTTATTTTCATCTATTAGCATGAAATATAACTGAAGAAGTGTATAATTTCTTCAATTTTGAATACTTAATATTTCCTTTAAAAAGCTGTTTAGAAAATGATACTGATAATGGGTAATATTTATATATAGCTAAATGGTGACTGTGGAACCTTGCATTGCTTCTTTGTCTTTGACAAGCAGCCAGTATGTCCACTGCTGCATTTATAATTCTCTAAGACTGGATTATAGAGCTGATTTACACAGGAATCTCATTTCACAGAATAGAAACTAAAACCAGGTCATGGACAAATGCAAGAGAATATGAAACTTAACTTGCATATTAATTGTGAATGTCATGCAACACTCATTACTATTATCATAAGATGATGAGTTCATATCTCCAATATTCTCATTCCACCCACAGGTCTGTACTCAAGTTATTAAAGTACATTGTAATACTTTGCAAAACAAGTCATAGAACCATGGATGGGATGACTAATTTTACTCTTGATAAGGAGACAGGTAATGTCATATTTCATTTTTAATGAATCATTTCTCATATAGTATGAAAATTATCTGACAGCAAATGTTCTTTATCTAAAGTCACAAAAATTGAAAAAGAAAACTGCCCATTGTTGGATACATAAATCATATTTATATTTCAGATGGCCATTTTCTGTATGCAAATTGCACTTCAGTAAAAATGCATAAAAGGCTTCATTTCTTCAGAATTAGTCATTTTTCTGTTTAAATGTCATTTTTATATAATGATTAATATATTTTTACAGATAACTATATACACACAAATGTTTATACTTATATTTGAGCCAGCCAGTCTCATTACTTGAAAATTAGGACCAGTTAAGTGAAAATAGACTTTTCTCCACTAAATATTGTAAATGTAGACAAAAATGGAAATAGTTAAACATAATCTGAATTTTGTTCCAATGTTTATCAATATGAGATTACAAAGAATTTTTAATATATTTTAAAATAGGTCATTGAAAGCCCAAGTTTTGTATTTTATCATTAAATAATTTGTAATAACTGAAGATGCTTATGCAACTAAAAACCTCCCCAAACCATTCTGTAAACATCATCATAGTAAATCTGACTACTTCATAGATATTACATAAGAACTGTGTATCAACTAGCAGTTTCAAGTCAGAGATGAATGGAGTCAAAATATGTACTTTTTAATATAGAATCTGTACTAAAGGTAATAATTTAATATTCCCATATATATAATTTCAGTAATTCATTATTTTTATAGTTGAAGAGTTTTTAAACTATATAAAAGTATAATTTGTTTGCATGTTAATATTCAAATAAATGTAGTTTTACACAAAATTTTGCTTTATTCCTATGGAGAACAAATATCTGTATATAAAATTTTGGATTGATGAATTAGCTTTTTATATTTAAATATCAATAGACGGAAATATAGATAATTTAAGTTTTTAAAATTTATGTCTATGTATCTGAATGTTATTTTGTACCTTTGTATGTGTGTGTACATAAAAGGACAGAAGAGGGCTTTGGATAGCTTTAATTTGGAGTCAGAGATTTTGTGTGCCTCTAGACATAAATTCTGAAAGTAAACTAAGGGCTTTTGTAAGAGTAATAGTTGCACTTAAAACCTATCTCTACAGGACCAGAACTATGTAATTTTGCTAGAACATTGTACTAACAGGATTGTTATTATTCTCACTTATGTGTGAGAATTATATTTGTGCTCCAAGCTTATTAAGAGTTGAGATTGTCTTATACTTTTCTAGAGAGTTGTTGTCATATATTATTGAGACTCATATTTTCATTTTAACGACTGATAAAGAAATCTGTCTTTATGAGTCTTTAAATCTCCTTTATTATGTCTAATGACATTTTTGTCCAATGCCTCTGATGTTTTTTGTGTTATAATAGAATTAAACATATTAAGCATGTTTTGTTTGATAAATATAACATTTTGTTAATCAATAAATGGACACAATTTTAATAATTTATAGGTAAGTATATATATATAATTTAATAATTCAGTACTGAAAATAACATTAAAAGGACAAAAACATAAAGTCAATAGGATAAAATTTCCTCTAAGATTAAGAGAAATTAAAGATAAATAGAGAGCATCTGGTTCTGTATATCAGTGTCAAACATGAGCTCCCTCCCTTAGCATGCTCTGAAGTTGGACCCGTCATTGGTTGGCCACACCAAGTTCTGTGCCACCTTTAACCTAGCACTTTGGAAAGCAAGACAAATTGTAGATGTAACAATTTGTGTTTAGGTTGATGTCTCAGTTTCATCACTGAAAGCCTTGGCTGGTTAAAGAAAATGGCCTGTTCAGGTTCTGTGTTCCTCATTGCTAGGATCTTTGCTAGGGTCACTTTTAAAGATTCTGAGGAGTTTCCATTGCATCAGATTTCCACATTGCCCACAAATAAAACTCAATTTCAGATTCTCCCAGTACTTTTTCCTCTACCCCCATCCCTCCTGTTTCCATCTCCATTTCCCAGCCCACCCTGAAAATCTATTTTTTTCCTCATTCCAGTGAGATGCAACTGTTCTCCCTTGTGATATCTTTGATACTTTCCCTCTCTGATTCTGTGGATTGCAGCATTGTTATCCTCTATTATACAAATAATATCCACTTATAAATGTGTACAAACAATGTTTGTTTTTCTGTGTCTGGGTTACCTCATCTAGAATTACTTTTTATACTCTGATCCATTTATCTGAATATTTCATACTATTATTATTATTTTTGACAAATAGTAATTTACTGTATAAATTACCATATTTTCATTATGTATACTTTAGATGAAGAAATGTGGATGACAGTCAAATAGCATGGGCAGTTTGTGGGACCTCTGGCAATGAGACCTGAATTCATTCCTAACATGAAATGGCTACTTGGAGCCCATTCTTTACAGAGGATGGTACTGTGGGAGTGTAGTGACATATATTTAATAAAACCAGTCTATAATATCAGAGAAGAGATCTACCCATTGTCAATCCAGGAGGATGGGAGAGTGGTAACTCAGACCTTTAATCCCAGCACAGGCAAGTGGTGTGGCCTATGCCCACCTGGACATGGTGACCTATGCCTTGAAACCCAGCAGATCTGAGTTTGAGGCCAGCTTGGTTTAGAGTAAGTTCCAGGACAATCAGAACTGTTACAGAGAAAACCCTGTCTCGAAAACAAAACAAACAAAATAAATAAATAAATAAATGAAGAGGTTCCTCCGTCCTCTGGTATTCCAGGCTGGTTTAATTAAATATATATCATATCACTGTTATGCTCAAATCTCGACCCCCAGGGAGACCACTAGGGACGAGGATGTCTAGAATGCCACAGCAAGGTTTATTGGCAGCACAATACAAGCCAGGCAGGGATATTACTTCAAGCTTCTGTGATAACAGAGCAAGGAGTAGCTGCTGTCTTTGGTTACAAGGGTTACAAACGTTACAACAAAGATGGTTGCTTGGGACAGGGTGCTGACATGTTACTGATTGGCTCATGCTTAGGGTCTTTCTGCTCCAGAGTATTTTTGGACCCCACCTGGACCCTACCAACCACCTGGTTGGTTTTTCCCAGAACTGGGCAGATATCTTGGCTAATCTCCCAGAACTGGGCAGGTAGAAAGCTATTCTCTCAGAACTGGAGCGGCCCCTGCTAGGTTTATTCTTTTAGAATATGTTCTTTTCTCACTTCTGGTAAGTGCATTACTATTCTTCTCCCAGAACTGGGAAGGCACCTTACCAGGAACTCACTCTTCTCCCACAACGCAGCAGCCTCTCCCGCCAGAAATGCAAAACAAAATTTATTTTACCTTTTTTATAAAATAGCTACTGGAATGCAATATGGGGTTTATTGAGCTAAATTTTCTCTTTTCAATTACCACAGGGGATGGCCTTGTTCCTAACTCAATTGGATGTGTCAGACTGCATTGGCTCACCCTGAGAGGAAAGCTGGGAAGAGGAAAGAGAAAAGAAACAGTGGTGGGAATGTTAATATACATATCTATATATACATATAAAATGAAAGGATAATGATATACTACCATACTTACTATACTATCATCAGACATGCCTCATTGAGCAACTGATGGGAACAGGTACAATGAGCCACAGCCTAGCATTAAGTTGTGCTCAGGAACCCCAGAGAAGAGAGAGGAAGGAAAGATTATAGGAGCCAGAAAATCAGAGGACACCAGAGAACACAACCCACATCATCAACTAAGCAGTACTCATGGGTACTTAGGAAAACTGAATCAAAGTCAGGGAGCATTTATGGATCTAAGCTAGGTTCTCTGTATATATATTATGGTTGTATAGCATGGTGTTCTTGCAGGTCTCCCTACAGTGGGTGTGGGGAATGTCTCAGACTCTACTTTTTCTGAAACCCTTTTCATCATTATGCATTTCCTCACACATCCTTGATATGGGATATGTGCCTAATTTTATTCTAACATGTTCTGTCATTTTTGGTTGCTATTCCTTGGAGGCCTGTTTTCTGGAGGAAACCAGAGGATGAGTAAGTCTGGGAGAGAGGAGCTAAAGGGAAGTACTGGGGAATGGACAGAGGCGTAAATGAGGTCAGGTATAAAACACAGCAGAAGAATATATAAGTAAATACGTAAGTAAGTAAGCAAACAAATAAATAAATAAAAGTTGTATGTACTGTGCACTAAGAACTTTCTCCTTTTTTATTTCTGTTATAATTTTTCTTATAATGAGACATAATATTTACAGTGAGTTTTTCCGTCTTATGGCACTAGCATACTCAGAATTGCAAAAATTCCAAAATAGACACATCATTTCTGTCCCTGAGGCATTTTCAACATTCACTTTCTGATATGGACATGTCATAAATGACCTAAGGCAACTTAGAAACTTAGCTTTCTTCACTGAAATAAAATCGAAGAAAGAAAAAAATGCCAATTTTAGGCTTTCTTAAATTAAATAATTGCTAATCATAGATAATAATATTGGCTGATAGAGAAATAAAAATAATTAAAAAATGAAAGCAATTTTGAAAGAATACATAAAAATATAATATTTATCTACTTATAATAAATCACATAAAACCCAATCAAAGTTTTCATAGCAATAATATCTTTTTGCTTTAGAAATTTGGATCCATAATAACTTTATAGCTTCAATATACCAACATTCTAATTCTATTCCCATAATAGACCAGCACAATTAATTTTTGTTAGATATAATTTTATTTATTCAGATTCTATAAAAAATTTATTAATGGGTACTGTACAGTATTCATGTTTAATAGAAAGGAGAGAAACAGTAATCAAAGTTTATATTTTATTCAAAAGGTGCAAAGGCACCATTATTCCCATAGAATGGAGACAGAAGTCATCAAATTTATATTGAAACTGCATATTTCTCAGGCATGTACAGTAAAAGTATTTACATTTCTAGGAAGAATGTGAAACAGGAAAGAATTTCTCAAATTTTTAGATATAAGTCTGACTGCAAAAAAAATTCTGCATTATTTATTTTCTTTTTTCCCTCACAGTTACATACAAGATGTCTCAAAGATAAAAGGGATGTAATAAGGCTGAAGAAGATCCAAGAGAACCATGGTGTTTTAAAATATTTCTTCTAGATAATAGTATCCAAAACATATATCATTTGAGGAATCATTTGGGCAATGTGAGAGAACTTTGATTTGAGTGAGCAGAAATGCCTAGGAAATAAACTATTTCACATGGCTAATCAGTGAATGTGGTGATGAAAAACTAGCTGGTATTTTCCAGATATCTATAATATCAATTTAAAGCAGCCTTTAAAATAGTGAAATTTTTCACATTTTTCTCTTTACACTACAGTTCAGTCATATGATTAATATGGTTGAAATTGAACAATTTAGCTATAAAGACTGACCTCTCCAGAGGAAACAAAACTGAACAGTTGTCTGGGAGTGTACTTTAGAATAAGAAAAATCTAAAACAAAAGAGGAAAAATCTGCAAAAAATATAATGCCTCTCTCTAAATTTTTAGACTGCAAAGTTTTAGAATATACAATTTATTGAATGTGTATTTTTCACATTTATTTCTTTTTTGTTTTTTTTAAATCTTTTTTAATTTGTAAATTTTCTCATATCCATCTCTGCTTCTTGCCCCTACCCTTCTCCCAGCCCTCCCTCAGCCCAGAATCCCAGCCTTCATCCATTCCCCATTGAAGGCAAGGAATCCCAAGGGAAGTCAGTTCAGTCTGGCATAATCTGTAGAGATGGGTCTGAGTCCCTCCCCCAAGTATCAAGGCTAAAGTGTTCCTCTGTAAGGAATGGCCTCTGAGAGGTCAGTTCATGCATCAGGAATAAATTCGAGTCTTACAGCAAGAGGTTCTACAAACTGCCAAAGTTATTCAACTATCATCTATATTTGAAGGATATAATTTCATCCCATGAAGGCTTCTCAGCTGTCATTTAAGAGTTAGTGAGTTCCCAATAGGTTTCATCAGCTGTCTCTGTGGATCAGGATCAGCTCCTCATGATCCTGATCATTTTGCACATATAGTCTCTTCTCCATCTCTTCAGCTGGACTGGGAGTTGAACAGGTGGCTAGCTGTGGATATCTCCTACTGCCTCCATTCATTCCTGGATGAAAGTTCTATAATGACAATTAGGGTTATCATTTATTTGATTATAGGAGAAGTCCTTTTTTGGCACACTCTCTATTGCTTCGAGTCCTTGCCAGGGAAATTTTGTGGTCTCTTGGATGTTCGTCTATCTCCAGGTTTCTCTCTAATCTCACAATGGATCCCTCTATCAAGATAACTATTTCTATGTTCACTCTCTCTTCTGCTCCCCCTACTCAACCATCTCATTCTTTCATGTTCTTTTCCCGTCTCCCCTTGCTTGCCTCTGTATATGATTCTAATTTACTCAGGAGATGTTCTCCACTTCCCCTTCCAAGAAGGATCCATGAATGTCTCTCTTAAGTTCCTCTTGTTACCTAGGTGCTAGGGGATTGCAGCTTTTTGTCATTTGATTTATGTCTAAATTCCATTTAAGATTGAGTACATACCATGTCTATCTTTCTAGATCTGTGTTACCTCACTCAGGGTAATACTCTCTAGATCCATCTATTTTCCTGCAAATTTCAGGCAAATACACGCACATGCACACACACACACACACACACACACATATACAGGTATATGTGTGTATATATTTATATGTATATAACTGCTGAGTAGTGCTCAATTGTGTGTGTAAATGCACCACAATTTGTTAATTTATTTTTCAGTTGAGCGGCATCTAGGTTGTTTCCAGGTAATGACAATTATAAATAATGCTGCTATGAACATAGCTGAGCCCTTGAATAAGAATGTGCATTCTTTGGGTATATGCCCAAAAGTGGTATTGCTGGATCATTGAGTAGAATGATTTTCAGTCTTCTGGACAACTTTCATACTTATTTCCAAAGCAGCTGTACAAGCTTACATTTAAACCAGTAATGGTGAAGTGTTCCTCTTGCTCTGCATTCTCTCCAGCACTGGCTGCCATTTATG
The DNA here is from genome assembly GCA_004025045.1 of Sigmodon hispidus. NCBI lineage: Eukaryota > Metazoa > Chordata > Mammalia > Rodentia > Cricetidae > Sigmodon > Sigmodon hispidus. Next base: position 19,479 of record PVIH01008825.1, on the reverse strand, counting down.
TTTTTTATCTTAGCCATTCTGACAAGTGTAAGATGGCATCTCAGAGTTATTTTAATTTGCATTTCTCTGATAACTAAGGATGTTGAGAAGTTCTTCAAGTTCCTTTCAGCCATTTGTAATTATTCTGTGGTGAAATTCCTATGTAGTTCTGAACCTGATTTTTTAAACTGGATTATTTGTTTTGTTTGTTTGTTTGTTTTTTGACCTCAAGCTTCTTTTTTCTGTAGGTATTTTAGAGATCAGTCCTCTGCCAGATGTAGGGTAGATAAAGATCTTTTCCTAATCTTTAAACTATCATTTTGTCTTATTGACCATGTCCTTTGACTTACAGAAGCTCTTCCGTTTCAGGTGGTCTCATTTATTAATTGTTGTTCTTAGGGTCTGTGCTACATGTGCTTTATTTAGAAAGTGGTTGCCAGTGGCAATGCATTCAAGGGTATTCTTGACTCTTATTTCTATCAAGTTTATTATAACTTGGTTTATGTTGAGGTCTTTGATCCACTTGGACGTGAGCTTTGTGCAATGAGTAGATATGAATTTATTTGCATTATTCTACATATCGCCATCCAGTTATGCCAGTACAATTTGATAAAGATACTATCTTTTTTCTTTTTTGTATATGAATTTATTTATTTTTTAAGGATTAAACACATTAGCAAATTCTTAACCAAACAAAACAAAAAAAGGGAAAACATACTTCAACAAAACTAGAAATTAAAAGGCAAATGTTATAACAGATATGAATGAAATTCCAGAAAATCATAAGGACATACTTTAAAAATTTGTTTCAATGAATTGAAGATTCAGAAAAAACTGGTGAGTTTTTAGATAGCAAAATTGAACCTAATTTCTTTTATTATGAATAAAGTCACATTTTCTATTCTTGTATATCTTTATTTAAGGTCCCTTCCCCCTCCTACCCCCTCCAGTCACTCTCTCTTCTACACATCTCCCCATCTCCTCCCCAGCATGGACAGGAGGTCCCAAGATTCCAAAATTGTTCAGTTCAGCATCCACTCCTGGCAGATCCAGTTTCCTCACCCCAACATCAAGACTGAGTCATGTGTTCCTCTAGAGGGAGCAGGATTCAAGATGCCACTCCCAGGTGTTTCAGATTCAAAGCTGTTCAGGGGTTGTGATTTGCAGCTTGGACATGCTTTGTTTTTTTGTTTTTTTGTTTTTTGTTTAGAGTCCACTAATGAGGGAGTACATCCCCTGCTTATCTTTCTGGGTTTGAGACACCTTGCTCAGGAAGATATTCTCCAAATCCATCCATTTGCCTGCAAATTTTAGAATATCATTTTCAGCCATTCGTAATTCTTCTGCTGAGATTTTCTTTTTTAGATCTGAAACCCATTTTTTGATTGGGTTATTCAAGGATTTGGGCTCTAGTTTCTTGAGTTCTCTATATATTTTAGAGATCAGTCGTCTACCACTGTAGGGTTAGTGAAAATCTTTTTCCATTCTGTAGGCTGTCATTTTTGTCCTATTGACTGTGTCCTTGGCTTTACAGAAGCTTCTCAGTTTAAGGAGGTCCCATTTACTGATTTTTATGTGTCTGTGCTACTGGAGTTATATTTAGGAAGTGGCCATTTTTGCCAATGTATTGTATGGTATTTCTCACTTTCTTTTCTATCAGGTTCAGTTTGGCTGAGTTTATGTTGAGGTCTTTGATCCACTTGTATTTGAGTTTTGTGAAGGGTGATAGGCTTGGATCTATTTGCATTTTTCTATACATTACCACCCAGCTTTGCCATCACCATTTGTTAAAGATACTATCTTTTTTACTTTGAATTAGGACTTTTACCATGAAGAAATGTTGGATTTTGTGAAAGGCTTTTTTAACATCTTATATGATCATGAGTTGTGTTTTTTTTTTTTTTTATCTTTTATGTTGTTTAGGTGAAGTATGACATAGAAAGATTTTTATATGTTGAGCCATCCTTGCATCTCCGAGACGGAGCTTACTTGATCATGGTGGATAATATTTTTGATATATTCTTGAATTTTGCTTGCCAGTATTTTATTTAGTATTTTCCATTAATATTCATGAGGGAGTTTGGTCCATGAACCTCATTTTTTGCTTCTCTGTATAACTTGGGTATTAAAGTGTCTGTAGCATCATAAAAAGAGTTTGGCAATGTCCCTTCTATTTCTACGGTGTGGATCACTTTGAGGTATATTAGTGTTAGATATTTGTAAATTTGTTAAAATTCTGTGCTAAAACTATCTGGCCCAGGCGTCTTCTTTGTTTTGAGAGACTTTAAATAACAGCTTTTATTTCCTTAGGAGTTAAAGATCTATATGGCATTTATCTGAGTTTGATTTAATTTTGGCAAGTAATACTTATCCAGAAAGTTGTCTGTTTTTTTGTGTTTTTTTTTTTAATATATTTTCCAATTTAATGGAATACAGGTTTTCTATGTATGACCTAATGTTTCTCTGGATTACTTTGGAACCTGTGCTCATGTATCTCTTTTCGTTTGTGATTTTGTTAATTAGAATTCTCTCTGTCTCTCTCTGTCTCTCTCTCTCCCTTTGTGTGTTTGTGTGTGTGTGTCTGTCTGTCTTTTGGTTAGTTTTGGTAAGGGTTTTTCTATCTTCTTAACTTTGTCCAAGAACCTTTTGTTTGATTCATTAGTTTCTTGTATTGTTCTTTTTGTTTCAATTTTATTGCTTTCAGCCCCTAGTTTAATTTTTTTCCTGTTCTCTACTCCTTTTAGATGAGTTTGCTTATAATTATTCTAGAGCATTCAACTCTTCTGTTAAATCTCACATGTATAATAATCTAAGGCTTTTATGTAGGCATCTAGTCCTATGAATTTTCTTTTTAGCACTTCCTTCATTGCTTCCCATGAGTTTGCATAAGCTGTGGATTCATGTTCCTTGAATTCTAGAAAGTCTTTGATTTCTTTTTTGCTTAATCCTTTACTCAGAAGAGGTTCAATTTAGACATGTTTAGTTTTCATAAATTTGTAGGCTTTTTGTGGTTTTTGTTTTTGTTGAACTTTTACTTTATGGTGGTCTGATAGGATACAAGGAGTTATTTACAATTTTGTATGTACTCATATTTGCTTTATGCCTGAATATGAGGTTAATTTTAGAATAAGCTCTATGGGATGCTGAGAAAACATGTATATTCCTTTGTGTGGGTGGAGTGTTCTGTATATACTTATTAAGTCCATTTAAGTCATAACATCTGTTAGATTCTCAATTTTTTTTGTTAAGTTTTCTCTGGTAAACCTATCCATTGGTGAAAATAAGGCATCGAAGTCTCCCATACTTAAAATGTGGAGATTGATATGAGATTTAAGCTTTAGTAACGTTTCTTTTACATATGAGTGTATCCTTCTTTTGGGAACTTAAATGTTCAAGATTGAGACTTCATCTTGATAGATTTTTCTTGTGGTGAATAAGTATTATCCATCTTGATCTCTCTTTATTGATTATAGTTTAAAGACTATTTTGTTAGTTATTAGGATGGCTGCATCAGCTTGTTATTTAATACCATTTGATTGGAAAGTTTTTCCCCAGCCATTTACTCTGAGCCAGTGTTTGTCTTTAAAGTTGAGGTATGTGTCTTTGTATGCAGCAAAAGGATGGATTCTGTTTTTCTATCCATTGTGTTAGCCTGTGTTTCTTTATAGGTGATTTAAGCCCATTGATTTTAAGAGATCTTAATGACCAGTGCTTGTTCTTTCCTGTTATTATTGGTGATAACGTGTGTGTTTTCCCCTCTTTTGTTTTTTTCTTGTGTAGGATTATCCATTGCTTGTAGTTTCATGAGTGTATCTGGCACTTAAGTTGGAGTTTTCCCTTTCTGTAGGGGCAGATTCATGGATGAGTATTGTTAAAATCTGGCTTTGTTGTGAAAAACCTTGTTTACTCCATCTATGGTGATTGAGAACTTTGTTAGGTATAATAGTTGGATCTGTCAATTGTGGTCTCTGGTCTCTTAGTGTCTATATAACATCTGACCAGGACCTTCTGGTTTTACTGTTTCCATTAAGTAGTCTGGTATTATTCTGATAGATCTGCTTTTATAAGTTACTTAGCATTTTTCCTTTGTAGCTTTTAGTATTCTTTCTTTATTCTGAAGGATTAGTGGCTTAATTATTAAGTGGTGAGTAGCCCTTGGTGGGGGAGCTTGTCTATTTAGTGTTATATATTCTTGTATCTTTATTGGCATTTCCTCTTTAGGTTGGAGAAGTTTTATTCCATTATTTTGTTGAATATATTTTCTCTGCTATTGAGCTGGTATTCTTCTCCTTCTCCTATTCTTATTATTTATAGGTTTGTTCTTTATGTTCCTTATCTCTTGGACATTGTTTGTTATGATCTTACTTGGTTTAGAAGGGTTTTTTGACTGACCTATCTATTTCCATTATCAAGTCTTCCACATCAGAGATTCTCTCTTCTATCTCTTCCATTCTTTTGATTGTGCTTGCATATATAGTTTCAGTTTGTTTCTTCAGATTTTCTATTTCCAGAATTCCTTCAGCTTGTGTCTTCTTTATGGCTTCTATTTCAATTTCTTATTCATAAAATAAATTCATGTATACCCTTGCCACCCCTCCCCTCCCCACTCCTTAAGCTTCCCAATTAGCATCCAGCCTCCTTCCTCCCCTTTCCCTCATCCCCTTCCCCAAAAGATCAAGAAGTCCCAAGGTGGATCAGTTCAGCATGGCACATCCCCTCTGGGCAAGTCCGATTTCTTCATTCTAATATCAAGACTGGGTTAGGTATTCCTCTGAAGGGAATGGGCTCTGAAGTGCCATCCCATGTGTAGCAACACTTGACATGTTTCCTCCACCTATTTGATTTGTTTTGCTTTGTTTTCTTTATTTTCTTTTAGGGGTTTGTTGATCTCTTTCAATTTTTTGTTTGTGTTTTTCTTTATTTCTTTGAGGAAATATTTTTATTCTCTTTTAAGACTTCTATTAACTTTATGAAGATTTTATAAGGTCATTATCTTTTGCTTCTTCTGCATTGTCATGATCAGGTCTTGTTGTTGTAGAACCACCAGATTTTGGTGATGTGATATTCTTCTTCATGTTGTTATATGTATTTTGGCACTGGCATCTGCCCCTTGCTTCTTCAGATTAATGTAGGATTTGTTTTGGGTGATTGGTCTACTTGGAGGTAGCATATTCTGTGGGAGAGTGAGCTGTTCTTTGTATAATAAGAGCTGAATAATTCTGTATCTCATGGATCCAACCTTGGTCTAATATGAGCTCTTGCTCTAGGAGCAGCTTTTGATCTTACACAGGCTCTTGATCTAATAGGTGCTTGTGAATTGTGAATCTTAGGCACCCCTCTTGATTCAGTAGTTGCTGAGAAACTGAGATTCTCAGATAACATCTTTTGATCCAATAGGTTCTGAGGAACTGTGGGTCTCAAGTAGTCACCGAAACTGTCTGTTAAGGAGTAGTTTGAGAATTGAGGCAAGATTTGTTGTAGCAGGGGTCCAGCAAACTGGAATTTACTGGGGGTGTTTGGACTGCAGGGATTTTCCCTGCTGCTCTGGATTTAGGGGAGAGATGAGTGGTGGAAAAGTTTCAAAGGCTGTGTCTCAGGGCCTGTGTTCTGGAGATTAGGCCCTTTGCCTATGCTGGGTCAAGTGTTACTTATCTTTGGGTCCAATAGGTGCTGAGCATCTGTGTGTCTCATATAGCTGTTGAAGATGCAGGGTAGATTAGGTGTTGAGATGAAATTTGTAGTTGTCATGTCAAGAGAACTGGATTCTACAATATGTTAAATTTTATGATTCTTAGAAAAATATGAGAGAACCTAGTTTCTCAAGCATTTATACATATATATGCATATATATATAAAAGTAACATTTTTGTTGTCTGGATTTTAACCAAATTCTGCTAGATGTACAAAGTATGACAAAGTTGGCATCATAGAGTAGAGATATGGTTTTCTAGGTAAAGATTTTAAAAAACATATTTTAAAATAAAGAAATGTATAAAATATTCCATTTAAATTTGACACAACAATAATTCTGTAAAAAATTGCTTATAATATCCACAGACAAATAAAAACATAAAAATAAAATTTCTGTACCTGAAAATTATGATAGCTAAAGACCATGCATTCTGTTGAATTTACCATTATCAAGAATTGCCGACAAATGTAACAGCACCTACTTTAAGAACTTATTTCTAGTACATGAAGAAATAGGAGGAGTACACAGGCCTGCTTGGAAAAAATGTGGTGGAAGAGAGTGTGAGACCATGGAATAAGTGTGGTCTGCTTTTAAAGGTAGCTCAGAACATGTATATATGGGTTTACTTAGTCAAACTGCAGGCACATAGATTACATGGGACATAAGGCCTTGGGTGACTAAACACTTTGTCTGAATGCTGACAAATCATACATGGCCATGAAACCCTGGAAGTGGCTAAAAGATGCCAGAAAGTCTAACCAATTTTACTGGTAAAAATTAAAATAAATGAATAAATAGTCAATACACACATTTAATAAAGAAAAGAAATAACCCAATTTAAAGGGAAAATATGAAAAGTTAGAGTCTGGTGGAATGACAGGATGCAGTGCTAACTTGTGTTTATTTTATACTGGAAGAGAAAGTGAAAAATGCAAAAAGAAAAGTATATAAAAATGTAATGTTCCTGCATAGCAGGATTTAAAATTCATGGACAGCCTTTGCTACATAGAGAAATCCATGACAGCTTTGTCTACAGAGAAATATATACACACACACACACTCACAAATGTTCACTGAATTTTTATAGAATTTATAAAAAACATTAATTTATAAGTACAAGAATGTAAGTACTCCATGAAAGAGAAAGAATTGCAAATTTGAGTGCATATAAAAGTATGGAAGTGAAAAAAGTTAAAATCAAGATGATAACAGCAATATATTTTGTAAAATGAAAGAGAAAAGATACAGTTGGGAGAAGATGGTTTTTGTATACAATGTTTTATGTATCAACATTATAAGAAGTGAAATAGGAATTCAAAATGCTTCAAAACTATCTTGCATATGTCAAAAATCATAATTTAACAAAACTGTAATGAAGCACTGCGTTTACAAATAACTATAATAAAATATAAAGGAAGTAAGTCAACACCATTCTTTGTTACTGGAAAGGAAACATATTATAGTTACTATAGAAGATGGGCATTTCCTCAAAAGTTAAACAAATTTACATAAGCCACAGCAATTCTTCTCCTAAGTATATCTAAGTATATTTCAAGAGAATGTTGATACTGACAGGCGCTTAAAGTTTTACACAATGCTTTGGAAATAACCAAAAGGTAGAATCCAAGTATTCATCAATGGATACATGAGTAAACAAATGAGAACTTTCTGTTACTATAAAACAATAGCAAAAATTTGATATGTGATGCAGCACAGGTATGCCTTGCAAATAATCTAAGGGAAAGAATCCAAATATAAAATCGCATATGTTATATAATAAGGTCCCCCTTGGAAGAATTGTTCAGGAACTGAAAGAAAAAGATGAGAAATAGATAATTTACTGCCAGGATCTGAGGATATTGTTTGGTTGGTAACAATAGCCTGTGAATAGTTATAAAACATTTGTTTGAAATTCATTATTTAGTTCAGACAGCTCATGTTTTAAACTACTGAGCTATCTACCTCATGCTTAGCTTCTAATTTTAGACAAAGTCAAGCACATGTGGGTTGATGTGGCCATTCCAGTCTCAGTTTTATATGATCAATTTCTAAGGTCAGGATACTTTCAGGTATGTTTTTAGGTGGTGTTGATGCTGCCATCTCCCAGTGACCTCTCCTTTTTTCTTTTTCATGTGCATAAATGTATGTCCAGTCTATATCCTCTAATAGTGGCAACAGACAATACATATCAGGTCTTCATCTTTATAACTTAATTTTCCATATAATAGTCCTAGCTACAAAACCCTTACACTGTGATTTACAATTTCTATATATGACATTTTAAGGGAAGAAATAGCACAATTCAGTTTATAAATGAACTGATGACAATAATCTTTCATTACATACTGAAAATGTTTTCACGTTGTGGGAATGTACTAATATATTCAAAGTTTTATATGCAAAATATGAACTTTGTCTTTTCAAATGCTAGGCATATAGTCTACCACTGAGCTATAGGCCTAGTCACTCAATTATTAATATGATGTATTTTGTTATGTGTGATGTATATGTCAGTATAACATCTCACATGTATATGTAATCAAATTTGGGCATTTCAAATTCCTGAACGATGTAGATACAACAAATATCTCCACTTATCATGAACTCATTACTGTGGGACTCTGTAGATACAGAAACTAGTTGCATTTATATCCATTTCCATGAAATCCAAGCATAAAAATACTGTATGTTTTCTACAAAATCTTGTATATCTATCTTACTGACTCATTTATTGTTGTGGACAAAAATCATGTCCAAGGCAACTTATAAGTAGAAATTTGTTTTGGAATTTGCTTATAGTTTTTGATGGTGATCTTTTATGGCTATCAAGATCTTTTATGACTGCAACAGGCAACCAGGCATGGTGATGAAGTAATAGCTAAGAGCTTACATCTAATCTACTTTCATGAGTCAGATACAGAGACAAAGAGAGAGACAGAGACAGACAGAGAGAAACAGTGAGAGACACTGGGACATGGACACAGCTAGCAATGGAAATAGCTCTAACTGGTCATGGCATAGGACTTTTAAATCTCTAAGCCCAACCCCAGTGACACTGTCCCCAAACAAGCCATACCTTCTAATCCCTCCCAGCACCAAGTTCCACCAACTAAGCATTCACATACATGCACCTATGAGGACTATTCTCATTCAAACTACCATACTATAATAACTAATATCCAGTGCTACTGAGAAAATGTTGAGCAGATATTGGCAGTTAGCAGCTTCTGAGGAAATGAGCAGCAGGAATTATGTTTAGAAATCTAGTGCTGTGCAAGTAAACAATGGAACCTACACCCTTGCAAGTAAACAATGGAACCTACAACCTTGGCAGCACCAGTTCTATTCAGAATTTAAAAATAAAACCGAACATGATATTGGGAGACAGATGTGGTGAAGGTTTATGGAAGAATTTGAAAGAAAGGTATCAGGGTGAGTTTTATAAAAAGCACATTACATACATGTTTAAAATTCTCAAATAATATACTACAAATATATTTTAAAATTATTAGTAAAAAGGAACAAAAACCCAGTAACAAAACCAACATTTCAGTTGTAAACCAGCCTGTTCCTTTTCCCAGGTGATCAGACATTGATTCTGATAGAAGAGGAGAAATAAAAGTTAGCTTTCTGCCCCTGTGGGAATCTACTATTGTTCAAATAATAGTGTTCCCTGGAAATTCCATGCTGGGGTTCAGTGCAACAGCATTAAGAGTTATGACCTTTGGGAAGCAATTAAATCATGAAAATTCTGCCCTCATGGAATCCACCTAAGCATTATATTATTCTTAAGGACAGAACAGGCTTGCCAAAAATGTCTGTGGAAACACCTTCACATCCTCATTACCTGTCTCATGGGCTTTCCTCAAATCAATTAAATTTGATAATGAAAATTAGTTATATTTCACCATTATACAATAACACTAAATTATAGGTTGTGCCTATTTTTGCATATCTATATTTGGGAAGGAACATGTTTGCATTCTCAGCTAGTTTTTATCAAATGTGTAAACATAGACTACAATGCATTTCCATTAATGACACTGTAATCTCCACCAGCTTGTCAGATCTCTATTAACTATAATTTGTTACCTACAAATGGCATTTTTTCTAAAATAAGGCCATAATTAATTTAAAATAAAAAGATAAAAACTAAAATAGGCAAACTTCAAATATTGTAATGTAAAATACATTTAAATACCTTGTAAGCTCACACAATAGACATTGTTTTTGTCTATAGATCTAAAGAAAGTCATATGTTCATTTATATATCTTAGTAAAAAAAATTATATTTAGTCAGAAGATGAACTTTTCAGAAAGCTAGTTTTTTAAAAGCCCTAGGGAGCATTTAACATCATTAATAAATGAGTGATATGTATAGATGTATGTTATGCCCAGGATGTGAAGAAAAGACACTTTGCAAATCTGCTTTATTGTTGCAATCATGTGAGAAAGTAAGTTAGAGAGAAATAGAGAAAGAGAGAGAAATTACTATTATAATTATGAGGTATGAAATTCAGGCATATGCCTGATAACAAAGTTGGACTTATTTCTATTTATTTGAGAGAAAAGTAGTGCAATCAAAACAGGCAAGCCCCAGATTCCCTTACATACCAGTAGTGAGTGATTTCATATTCTACAGAATTTCCATCAGTAAGAGCATGAAGTGATATTCTTGATCAGAACTCATGAAGGTCTGAGGAACAAAGACATTGAAGCAGCACATGACATAAATGTAAGAGCAGACTTTCTCTCTCTAGCTATGGTAATTTTTGTTAACAATTCCAATTTAAAAGGTCAATTAACTGACTTAATAACTGTAAATAGATAATAAGTAATTAAATCAAAAGCATTGGTCAACAGAGTGTGTGTGTTAATAATGGTTTATAGCCTGTGGCTTAAAATCTGTCAGGCATTTTCAAAATAGGTGGAATTCCTATCTCTTGTTATAAACACTAAGGAATGTTGCAGAAATGAAACTTTGCCCCAAATATAAGGTAATTGACAGTGTCTAGTGTTACCATTCCGTGGTAAAATAAGAAATATGTTGTCTTAAATGACCTATGAAGAGATTGTACAATAACTAGTTGATCTTAATATGTAGAAATTAATCAAAGCAAAAGTATAAAGTTATATGAAACTTGTTACAGTGTCTCCTTGCTAATTTTCAAATTCTGATGGGCTGGAGAGATGGATGAAAGGCTAAGAACTGGGCTCACAACAAAACATTATGATATTCTTTCCAGGCAATGGTGGCACATGCCTTTAATCCCAGAACTCAGGATGGGAGGCAACAGGATCTCTATGATTTTGAGGCCAGCTTTGTCCACAGAATAATTTGGAGGCCTACACAGAGAAATATCTCAAAACAAAACAAACTGAAAATCTATCAATTAATCACACAAATAAAATAGTTATTCCTAGCTTTTATAGGTATTTTTGTTATAGCATTGTGTTAGTTATTTGTCTCACTGATATGATAAAATACCCTAACAAAAGCAACTTTAGAAAGAAGGGCTTATGTTCAGGTCTTTGATCCACTTGGATTTAAGTTTTGTGCAAGGTGATAGATTAATCTTGGAGAATATAGTTTCTTATGACAGAAGAGTTATAGCAGTCAGAAATTTACACAGCTGTTCAAATTGTTGTTCAGGTGTTCGTTAGGAAGGTGTTGATGCGATTTCTTGACTGATGTCATTGTTTTGTTTGTCATTGCTGTCCCTTTCTCAACTGAAGAGTAAGCTAACTGAACTCTTCCATACTCTACGTAAGTAACCAACAGCTGAGCTACATCCCCAGCATTCCTTTCATTATTGTTACTTCTTTACATACTTTGCATGATTACTGCACCAGCAGTACTGCTTGTAAATGCTTTCTACATTTCTTGAATCATCCTCTATCACCCCACCCCCATTAGGTAGTAATGTTATGCTTCAAGTTGTCATTTCAGTTACTGAAGCATTTTGAGTTAACTGAGTTTGTGGAAGAAAGGAAGGAAAGTCTACTTCCTCATTCAAGCATGTAGATATATATTTGTCCCAGTACCATTTGTAGAAGATAGGTAATTTTCCAGTTAACTAAAAAAAATTGACTTTCATGGATTGGTTTACTTCTAGGTTTTTTGTCCTGGTTCATTTGCCTATGTATGTATCAGTCTTTATATTGTTCCATGCTCTTTCAAATCCTTTAGCTTGATTGTATATTTTGAAGTCAAATAATACAGTGCTTACAGTATTTTCCTTTTGCTTGCATGCATTTTTAGTAAATCGAGTGCTTAACTGGTAACAGAAGAATTTTAGCATCAAATATTTCCATTATTGTGTTGTTAAATTAGTCTTCATTTTTGTGTGGATAAGAATTCTGAAATGGCCTTTTGACTGATTAGATTTCAAAGACCTCATAAACTCTTATGAATATTGTAATGTTCAGATAATGTTAGAGATCCAGAGCTTAATCACAATTTTTTTTGGACATATCATTACAATCTTAATACCTCTTCTTTTTCCAATATGTGTGGAACATGTGATGGAGAGATAATGGAATGTATTTACTTAGAAGAAAACTAGAATGCTTTATCCCAAAATCTACAAATGTCTTCTGATGGCCTCTAAAATCAAGAGATTTGGTTTATTCTTATTGCCCAATTCCATTATCCCAGCTCTCTGACATCCACTTGTATATCTAAAAAAGTATGGTTTTTTTTTTGTTTGTTTTTATATTGACTTTACTCTAATAACTTTATGGAAGCACTTCCACATTTGAATATGTAGGTTAGGGCAAAATTTATGTACTTTTAGTTTTTTCACTACAAGTAAAATTTATAATTTTATCAAATGAATAAATAATTTTAGAAATATGCATTTATACAAATATTCTTATATAACAACAAACATTTCAACCATGTACAAATAAAAGCTAGCATAATATATTTAATAAGTTTGAAATTATTTCCACAATCAAGATGGAACTTTTATCACAGTGTCTAATATTCATTGTTCACTTCTTAAATGCTTTTATAGTATTTTTATTAGTAGTAAAGTTTTATTATTTTCTTTTATTAGTAAAGAAAATTTACACATTTTGGCATTTATGATACTTTAAAAATAAAAAGCCTATTTATACAATTAAGTGAATAATATATCCCTTTAAAAAATTATGTCTTTTTAATGCTAATGTGCATTTGAATATTTCCCAGTGGGATATATGCAAATGAGTGTCTCAGAGTGATATTTTGGGAACAACTCCTATCTGAGAACAATGCACAGGCAGGAAAGTAAGACATATTTAATTACCATTATAGAAGTAATTAACATTAAATTACCACAATTAATGAAAATGACATGTTAGTTTATATGTTTTTATTTAATTTTTTTTTTCTAACATTCCCGCCACTGCTTTTTGTCTAAAAGAAAAAGATAAATAGGCTACAATCCACAATGTCTGAGCAGCTATGTAACAGGAGACGCCTAAGGGAGATTTCTAGGGATCCTGCTAGGAAGGGGAAAGAAAGAAGGTCTTGAGAATAAATTGGGATTATATTGCAGGAAAGGAGCAAGGAGAGGTGGAAAGAAAACATGAGAGAATGGGATGGTTGAATGGGGGGGAGAAACAAAGTTCCCCCTACTTCCTCTCTTCCTAGTCATCCCACAGCTTCACCCTACCCCATCCCCCCATCCATTCCTCAGAGAGGGCAAAAACTCCCAGGGTTAGCCAATATAGTCTACAATATCCAGTTGAGGGAGGAATAAGTAAGCATCTCCTCAAAGTGTCAAGGATGAACAAGGTGTTTATCTGTAGGGAATGGACTACAAGAAACCAGGAATAAATTCTGGTCCCACTGCCGGAGGCCTCATAAACTGCCCATGCCATTCAACTTTCATTCACTTTCAGAGGGCCTAGTTCATTCTCATGCAGGTTCCACAGCTGTCAATTCAGAGTCAACGCTCTCCAGATTGTTCAGTTCAGCTGTCTCTGTGTGTTTCTTGATTATGAATTTAAGCCCTTTGCTCGTATAATCCCTCCTCCTTCTTTTTGATCTGCAGCTTGACACAGTGCTTAGTTCTGGATCTCTGTATGTGCTCCCATCAGTTGCTGGATGAAGGTTCTATGATAACAATAAAAGTGGTCATCAATTTGATTATAGGGGAAGTCCAGTTTAGGCATCATATCTCAAATTGCTTGGTGTCTTAGCTGGAGTCATCCTTGTGGGTTCTTGGGTATTTCCCTAGCACCAGGTTTCTCTCTAACCCCACAATGGCTCCCTCTATCAATGTATCTATTTTTTTTTTGTTGTTATTTTGTTTTGTTTTGTTTTTTCGTTGTTTTTTGTTTTTCTTCCTCTGTGTTCTTTCTCAGTTCAGGCATCTCATTCCCTCATTTTCTTTTCATACTGCCCTATAGCCCTTACCACTATGGTCCCAATTTACTCTGGAGATCTTTTCTATATTTTCTTTCTAAGAAGGTCCATGGGTACCTCTCTTAGGTATCTCTTTATTACCTAGCTTCTCAGGGGCTGAGGATTGTAGCCTGGTTATTCTTTCTTTTAGTTCTAAAATCTACTTATGAATGAGTACATACCATGTTTATCTTTTAGGGTCTGTGCTACCTGACTCGGGATAATTTTTTTTTTCTGGTTTCATCCATTTGCCTGCAAATTTTAGCATGTCATTTTTTTTTTCTGTATGCTTAGTAACAAATTTGTAAATTTACCACATTCATTGTGTAAATATATCACATTTTTAAAAATTCATTCTTCAGTTGAAGGACTTCTAGGTTGTTTCCAAATTCTGGTATTAGGAATAATGCTGCTAATGAACATTAACAGCAGTGAAGTCATGACTTCAGCAGTTTCAGATAGCCAGTCACATCTTGTTCACACTAGGAAGTAGTGAGTGATGAATGTCTTTGTTCTTCTTCTCTTCCTTTATGTCTTAACTCCAAGACTCAAACCTATGGAATATTGCCACCCACAGTTAAGGTACATTTTCCTACCTCTGTAACATAAGCTAAGTAATCTCTCTCAAACATGCTTATGGACTTTATTCTTAGGTGATCTGTCAATATGACTATTATATTCACAAATTTCATGTACATAGTAATAGATATGAAAATAATCAGTTTATATGTTGTTTTTATTATTTAATTTTTTGTTACATACCAACCACAGTTCTCTTCTTTTCCTTCCTTCCACTACCCCAAAATTTCCCCTTACCATATCCTCCTGTCCGTTCATCTGAGAGGATAAGGCGTACCATGGAAAGTCAACAAAGTCTGGTACATTAATTTGAGGCATGGCAAAGAGGCATGTACCAAGGCTCTGTATAAAGGCTGAACAAGGTATCCCTCTATAAGAAATGTGTTCCAAAATGCTAGTTCACGCACTAGGGAGAAATCCTGGTCTCACTGACAGAGACCCCACACAGTGTCCTTTCATCAGATTCAGAGGGCCTACTTAAGTCCCATGCAGAATCCCTGGAATTTTAAATTTTTATAAAAGATTGTCACTCAGTATCTGTTTTATTCCCCTTGAGCTTTAGCTGAATTATTATTCCATTGATAGTAATATATTGAGATGGATATATTGAATTACACTTGTAATCACCACACTGTGTGGCTGAGATGTACTGATTGCTATAAGCCTTGGGTCATAAAGGGCTTCTATAAATTTTGTCTCAATGTATGTGTCCAAGGAAAAAGTTTCTGGAAGATGCTAAAAGAACTGATGCACATATGAACTCAGAGAGTGTAGAAGCATGTATAGTCTCCAGCTAAATGGATCCCAAAGATGAAAGTGGATAGTGGGCCACGAAAATATCCTTAATTCTTCCTATCTTGACTGCTTGTTTTCTAAAGAGAGAAAGAAAAATGTAGAATGAAGTTAATTTAAGGGAGATAAGGTTTACTTTGTCTAAGGACTCTAAGCTGTAGTCCCTTATGATGGGGAAATTATGGTGGCAGAAGCTTGTAGCAAATGGGAAAATTGTGTCCCTAGTAAAGTAGTATAAACAAATGCATGTTGGTTATTAGATGATTTTCTCTATTCTATGTAGTCTAGGATCATCCATCTTATGGAATAATTTTGCTCATAACAGTCAAGTCAGCATACATTGAGTTTTAAGTCATTTTAATCTTCTAGAGGTATATCCAACGACCCATAATGAAAGCAATTGTAGATTTTTCTCAAGTTTCAAGTTAACACTCATCAAAACTCCACTACTTGTCACACTGATATTCAATTACATTGTTATTAAACCATTAAATTTCATTTCTTATCCTCATAGGCTTGTGACCATGTTATTAATATAAAATGCATTCAATTCAACCATGAATGTCTCTGAGATATTTAGCAACTCCAAGACTTTATAAGGTCAAGTTTTCTAAACTATGAACATCTATAAAATACAAACAAATTTGTAAACTTCCAAAAAAAGACACAGAGGACAGATATCTATTTCCTCAAGTGAAAGTACCATGGCATAGCAAATGTCACACTAAAGAAAAACCTAAATGCAGTAGGGCAATGTTTTGAAAAAAAAAATCTTGAAGAACAATGGGTTTGTTTTAACTCAGAATTCCTGGTTATGGTTTATTGTAATGATGTGCTCAAAGTGGCAGTGTACTTTGGGACCTGAACCCCCAATAAAATAAATCTCTGGAATAGACTGAATCAGATGATCCAAATCACTGCACAAGAAGAATAAAGCCAGAGAACAAGAAATAGATGTCGCTAATATTCAACTCACTTCCTCTGTCTTAGAAATATGATGAAAATATTAATACTAATCTACATAATTTTACAATATTTTATATAATTAATTTAGTGTGTTAACTCAGTTATTGAAAATATAAAATAGGGCACTTTCAGTCAAATCTGTAGCATGTCACACATCTTTTGAATAGCTCACCACCATTCTTAAATATAGGAAACTTGAACAACTTGAAAAATCAATGACTTTAAAAACTCATAAGAGACCTCTCAGGCTGTAAGGTAAAGAGCCATCTGGGAAAGTAGAACGTCAAATCAATTCTGAGTTACAACCCACATATACTTCCCTGGAACACAAGGCTCTTAAATCTTAAACTGGGTGGCATAGTTATATAGCATTACATTAATTTCTGGCATCTGGAATGAAACAAAGTCACAGTGTACTTTCCAAAAGTCTTGAGGGAGAAGTCTGCACTTTCAAGTTTGTCCACATATTACTCCAAGAAATAAGCTCTAAGAAAGACTTCCACATACACACAGCAGATAGAAGTTAGCCCCCCAAATAAAACAAAATAATATTGTTCATAAGAAAGGTAATAATGGTTGTCTTAAAAATGTTTTAAAATAACACTTGAAGGACATTGACCAAGCTGACAATGGGCCTTTTCTTCACTTACAACATAATATAACCATGATTAATCTTTAAGGAAAAATATTTAAATATCTACCAGTGGATGAACACATGTCAATATCAAAGGACCACCAAAAAACTGATATGTTAATGAAAGTTATACAACATAGTTCCTCTTTCAACTAACTTCAAAACTAACATATAACAATGTGGACAACAGAAAAGCAATGTAAGGCACAGGATGTCTTTAAGTGACAAAACTTGAAGCCAAGAGGACAAAAAGATAATCAGGCGAGATAATTCACAGAATCATTAGCCCAAATTCTCTGCTGCTAATGTAGATGTTAAACAGAACCTCCTTCTGACAAGAAGAATTGAGATGCTGGTGACTAAAAATCTATGAATTCTTATGATCAGACACATTCTAAGTTTTCAAATCTTGTCAAAGGATAATATAAAGTCACAGAATTCAGAGACAGGGCATTCATAGAAACCAAAAGCACATATTAGGCACAAATTTGGAGATTGCTGGGTAAAGGATTTAATGAAACTTTAAGAAATAGCTGAAGAGGGGCTGGAGAGATGGCTCAGCGGTTAAGAGCACCGGCTGCTCTTCCAGAGGACCCGGGTTCGATTCCCAGCACCCACATGGCAGCTAACAACTGTCTGTAGTTCCAGTTCCAGGCAAACACCAAGGCAAATAAATAAATGAATAAAGTTTTAAAAAAAAAAAAAAAAAGAAAGAAATAGCTGAAGAAATCAGAAAGGATATATTATCTGCACATTAGTAGGGGGATAATGCGAACTGGTAAGATAAGATATCTAAGAATCAAAATTAAACACTAGTGAAGAAAAGTAATAGCAATGAAGAGACAGTGTTTGTTCTCAGTTGTAGCTTTGCTGGGGGTCGTGGCTAAAACTCAGATGCAAGGAAAAGTAAAAAAAGAGAAAGGGAAAAAAATCTGTGTGATCTCTTCAATTGAGACATTGTTGGAAGAAGAGTGGAAAAAAAATCATTGGAAGTGAAAACTGCTTAATATTCTCCAAAATCAATTTCAGCAAAACTATGGATCTAAGAAATCATGAAGGAAAAAAAACCTCATGGAAGATACATATAATGGAACAGACAAGTGTAAAGCCAAATGAGAGAAGTCTCAAAGATTTTATTGTTGATTAATCAAAATATGTACATTCTTGTAACTCCAGAAACCATCTTGACTATATTTTAGTAAACCAGTGAATAAATAAAAAATATAAAACCAAAATGAGGAGCTAAAATAATTAAACTTGAAAGTAGAAAGGACAACAAATGTCAGTAAACTCATATATTAATAATTTGAAAATATCAATTAGGTTACTATTCACCAGAACATATAAGAAAAAGGAAGAAAGTAAGAAATGCAGATATCATATTTGGAAAATAGGTCATTCGTATTAATCCCAATGTTAATGAACACAAACAAGCCTCTTGTCTATAATGAACAGTTATATGTCCTTGATTTAATATGTTGATAGCATTCACCATTTGAAAATTTTTTGAAATGAAAATCATATTAATTTAAGAAAACATATCATAAATATACCCATATCAAATACTTAGACTAAGTAAGCAGTAACAACACAAAATAATTTTATATAATTTTGATTATTTTCACTAGAATTTTAAATTGAAACTATTATAGGCCTTTAAAAATAGCTCAGTTTCTAATGTAATTTTTATTCACGCATGAAGATCAGTTTATGGATCCTAAGAATGACCTAGAAGACAGGTCTAATGATGTGTGTCTTCATCCTATCACTAGGAAGGCAAAGACATAACGATTCCTAGAGTTTACTGACCAGCCAATGTAGTCAAATCCCTGAAGACTATACTCAGTTAGAAACGTTCCCTCAAAGAGTAAGCAGAACAACAATAGAAAATGTTGCAACTCTAGCCTCACATAAATAATTACGCATATGTGATATAGAAAAGTAAAATCAGATTTTGAAACTTGTGATTATAACTCAGGTACTGTATTATAGAGACAGATGCTAGGTGCTTATGATAAACAAGTCTAAATAAAATTTTGGGGTCCATGTAGGTACACAACACTGTATCCAAAATGAAAAAAAAGAAATCCCAATTTAAACCTCTGTTGTCTACATGTGCTAGCACAGGTGAACACACACATACAATGCATGCATGCACATACACAGATATAGACACACAGACACACACACACTGCACACACATTATACCACATACATAAAAAATACAATACCAACTTTCCTACTTGATTAAAAATAATCTTTATTTCTTACAATTGGATACATGAAAAAAATAAATGTTAGTAGTTTTAAATTTGAGACCCTGATTAATTTCCTAACTTTTTCTGCTAGAATAGTAATTAACATTCACACATCTTCATCTTTAATTCTTATTGTGATAGCAATTTCATACCACCACAAGTATTAGTCTTTATTTTGGAAGCT
>PVIH01008824.1:0-87547 GCA_004025045.1 Sigmodon hispidus | reverse complement strand
TGCTGGAACTCATTGTGTAGGCAAGGCTCATTCCAAATCCACAGATATGCTGTCTCCACAGTGCTGAGATTAGGATGTTCCACCTTTCCTGGACACACACACTCTCTCTCACATACACTCTCTCTCTCTCTCTCTCTCTCTCTCTCTCTCTCTCTCTCTCACACACACACACACACACACACACACACACACACATACATGGAATTTTTTTTAAAAAGGATCTATATTTTTTTCTCCTTGCATGTACAGGTACTGGCTGCCTGTGCAGGGAGACCAAAGGACTGCAGTGTCTAGGCTGCTAATCAGCAAGCCCAGTGATCCTCCTGTGTTGCCCCTTTTCCATATGCTGCTGTTATAGGCACATGTGGGTCTAGACTGGCTTTTTTTTTTTTTTTTTAAACTTTATTTATTTATTTATTTGCCTTGGTGTTTGCCTGGAACTGGAACTACAGACAGTTGTTAGCTGCCATGTGGGTGCTGGGAATCAAACCCGGGTCCTCTGGAAGAGCAGACGGTGCTCTTAACCGCTGAGCCATCTCTCCAGCCCCTAGACTGGCTTTTTATGTGGCTTCTAGAGATTGGAACTAAGGGCCTTGTGGCTTATACAGCAAACACTCTCAGGCACTGAGCCATTCTTCCAGTCTCTCATATTTTCTTAGCCTCAGAGTTTAAAATTGTTTACTATGCTCTCAGGTGGTATCTTGTCCTGAAGTCTCTGCCACTGTACAGCTGCAGCCAGCCACTTGTCAGGGTCTCTCCTTTGATCAGCTTTACAGGAACCTCCCAATCCCTCTGCTGTCTTGTTCTGATCTTGAGAAAGGCCTCCTTGGATTTAGCATACACAGGCTCATCACTGTTTGGTGCAAAGCACACAGAGATGGGCCTGAAGCTTAAGGCTCTGTGAGCTTTGCAGACTTCCCATGCCAGGCCACCGAGGACGAAGGCTGTCTAAAGCACCTCTGAAGCAGTGTTACTTACCATCCATTATACCCGCAATAGCAGTGCCTTCCCAGTATGACAGTGGGTGACAGGTGAAGGGACTACATCTGAAGCAGCAAGAAAAGCAATCTTTATTTCTTTTTAAAGATTTATTTTTATTTGTGTAATAATAATAATAAATTATTTTATTTATTTGTATATATGTGTGCTTGTCCGTATGCATGTATGTGCACAATGGGAAGCCTGGTGTCCTTAGGCCAGAAGAGAGATCAGATTCCTCATAGAGTTTGGATGGTTGTAAGCTGCCGAGTGGATGGATGCCCCGACTTGAACTCAGATTCTTTGCTGACATGATGGCTCAGTGTTTAAGAACACTTGCTGCTCTTCATGCAGACCCCAATTCAGACTCTGGAACTTACTTGGTGGCTTGGCAATCTTTCTGACTCTAGTTCTGGGTGATCTACTGCCCTCTTCTGCAGTCCACCCCCGACATGCACGTGATACACATGATGCACATAGATACATGTAGGCAAAACACACAGAAGCAAAAATACCTTTAAAAAGAGTGGCCAGTTTTTGTGGCCACTCAGCCATCACAGCAGCCACGACACATAAAGTAGAAAATAATGACAAAGTACTGACTGCCCCCATTTCATAGTTTACTTCCAAATCTGTGCTTATGTTAAGCAGAATATAATTTACTGTCTTTTGAAATGGTGATCAGCAATGTTGAAAAGGAAGGTCATGTCTGGTGCCAGATGGCTGCTGGAGTGGAGGTGAAGGCCACTGTTCATGAGAACTCTGCTCAGACACTGACTGGGTATGCTGACGGACAGAATTCTGTCTTTCAGTTTTACAGAAAAGACCATTCCCAATGTCATCATATCACACCGCTACAAAGCCCAGGACACTCCAGCTCGGAAGACATTTGAACAGGCTCTGACTGGGGCGTTCATGTCTGCAGTCATCAAAGACCTGCGCCCCAGCGCCCTGCCCTTCGTGGCCAGCTTGATCCGGCACTACACCATGGTAGCGGTGGCCCAGCAGTGTGGTGAGTTTGGAGCTTGTGGGAGCAATGCCCAGCAAGACAAGCTGTGTGTGAGGGAAACAGGCTTTTTCTCTCATGCCTTTGCTGATAAATTGGTATCTCAGTGGTGAGCGTTGTGCAAGTTATCACCATGTTTTACTCAACATAAGTTTCAGGTTCTTCTGTTTTTGTGGGAAGTACATCTGGGTATATTGAACTGTAGACAAAACAAAAATGAATGGGCTAGTGAGAAGCTTAGTGATGGAGGCCGGAGTTCACTTCTCAGGGGCCCAAATGATAGAAGGAGACACATGACCTCTACACACAGGCCACACACACATTTTTGTACCCACACGCACACACAAAAGAAATAAATGCAATTCGCATTTGAAAAAGATGGCTTCTGGTCTTGTCTAGGGTCAGCCTTCTGTCTCGGTCATTCACCCCCTCACCTTATGTTCCTTTGCGATGCTGTGTCTGCCCCTGGCTGTTACCACACTGTTCTCATTACCTGGACCCTCTGCCCCGATAGCTCTCAGGTGTTGGCAGGACCACTTGTGTCTGTTCATGTGCTTGCTCCTGGCTGTTACCACAGTGTTCTCATTACCTGGACCCTCTGCCCCAATAGCTCTCAGGTGTTGGCAGGACCACTTGTGTCTGTTCATGTGCTTGCCCCTGGCTGTTACCACACTGTTCTCATTACCCGGACCCTCTGCCCCAATAGCTCTCAGGTGTTGGCAGGACCACTTGTGTCTGTTCATGTGCTTTTACAAAACAGAAAAAATGTCCGTGGCCCTGTCAGCTGCCACCAAGTTTCTGAAAGCCTACGCTCAGATTTGTGTGTCTTCCCAGAAGCAGTAGGAGCTGTAGACCACACTTGAGTAATACTTCCTCTACTATTTTGCCTCCGAGCCCTACGGCCTGTGGTCACCAGCGACATAGATGAACTCTGGTCCCTCTACATTCTCCTGGCTGGAACAGTCAGAGCTGTAAACTGAACACCAGTTGTTTCACGATGTTTCTTTGTGGTAACATCGTCTTTAAAGTTAATGTTTGTAACTTTTTGTGGTCTAGAGCTGGGGACCCAAGAGACACTGCTTTCAAGTTGTTCTGTTGACATGTGTCCTAGAGTATGGCTGGCACTTGTTTTTTTTTGTTATCATCTGGAATGGCTGGATCAAGATCCCTTATTCCCATGCTATAGCTATGCTATTCCCATGATAATGGTATTTAAAAGATACTTAATTATTCTCATCTTCAACTAGCACATCTTTAAATTTTTAGACGGCTATTACTGCCGTGTATATTTGTGTATGAATATAAGCATTTAGTGCCACAGTGAGCTCGTAGTGGTCAGGGTTAGCTTCTTGGGTTCAGTTCTCTGTTTGCCCTGAGTCCTAAGGGTTGGGTTTAGTGCAGGCTTGTGTGGGCAGTGCTTTTACCTGCACAGCCTTCCAGCTGCCCCACACCTCTAATTGTTCTTTTAAAGAACCTAGTACCTGCACCAGCCGAGCAGGACTTTGAGCTTCCCATGCTCCTGCTTCTTTCTCCTTTGGAGCTCTGGGGATACAGATGCATATGGGCAAGTCTGCTTTATAAACACCAGGGCTATGGGTGCTGGGCAAGCATACTACTGAGTCAGCCATATGCCTGGCCTCTTTCCTGAATTTTGACTGAAATAATTGAAAAATGGTGCAATGTGTTGTTGGAAACATTCAGAGAAGCAGCGTTAACGTGAATTAGACCACTTGATTTTCAAACAATTGCAGCTTAATGGAGGTTAGTGTGAAGTACTAGTTCTGGGGCTGGTGAGAGGGCTCAGTCAGTAAGGGTACTTGCTTGCTGCCAAGCCTGAGTGAGGATCTGTGTTCAGTCCTTAGAGTACACACGGGAAGAAAGAACCAGGTCTTGGAATTTGTCCTCTGACCTCTCCATATGTGGGCCATGGCACCTATAATCTACACACGTACAGGATAGTAAAATGTAATTAGAATACCGGTGCTGCCTTCAGTGTGTCCTTAAGCCCAGGGGAAGTGAAGCTGATGTTAATTGAAGGTCATGTGTCCTATGAATGACCTCTGCTTATTTGTGTGCCTGCTCCCTCTTTCCAGGGCCTTTCTTGCTACCCTGCTACCAGGTGGGCAGCCAGCCCAGCACCGCCATGTTTCACAGTGAAGAAAATGGGTCCAAAGGAATGGATCCCTTGGTCCTTATTGACGCAATAGCTATCTGTATGGCTTATGAAGAAAAAGAGCTGTGCAAAATTGGAGAGGTGGCTTTAGCTGTGATATTTGATGTGGCAAGCATCATCCTGGGCTCAAAGGAGAGGGTAAGGGCATCTGAGCAGTGTCCCCTGGGTTTGGAGGTGCTTGGGGAAGGTGGCCCTGCCTTATCCTTGGCTTGTTCTCTCCAGGCCTGCCAGCTGCCCCTCTTCTCCTACATCGTGGAACGCTTGTGCGCCTGCTGCTATGAGCAGGCCTGGTATGCAAAGCTGGGGGGTGTGGTGTCCATCAAGTTCCTCATGGAGCGACTTCCACTCACATGGGTTCTCCAGAACCAGCAGACATTCCTCAAAGCTTTGCTCTTTGTTATGATGGACCTGACTGGAGAGGTAGGTTATGGTGGCCCCGAGCGAGGGCCCAGGAGTGGCACTGCTCCCTAGGAGCTGGTCCTGCAGAGCTCTTGCTCTCAGACACTTTCTAGCTAAGGGACTTGGACGCTTGGTTTCATTATAGCATCTCGAATACAGGGACAGCTCCTAACTAACGCCTGTTATCTCCAGGTACCTTCCCTGTTTACTTTGCTTCAGAGTGGATCTGAAGGGAATGGTGCTTTTCTGGGTACTGCAAAGGTCCTCACCAGCGTGGCATCCTTTTTCTTGTTTCTTAGTTTTGTTTACATACTTCATTGAATGTGGGCTTCCCACAGTATGAGTGTGGAGTGCAGAGGACAATTTGTGGGAGGTAGTTCTCTACCATGTGGGAATCAAATTGCGGTGGTCAGTATGGGCAGCAAACTTCTTTACCCTCTGAGCCATATTGCCAGCCCCAGGCATGTCATTTATTATTTATGAACCCATGTGCAGATCAGACTCATTTTGGTAGAATCTGGTGGGCTTGCCAGGATCTCTGGTTAATGCCAAGGTCATGTATGTCTAGATGCCCTTTTCTGAGGGGCAAACAAGAAGGACCTACAAGGAGGTAATTTTGACTTTAATGTGCCAAATGGATGCTGTATAGTAGTGGTCTTTCTCCTTGAAGCTGGCACACTGGCCATGAGCTTCATCCTTGTATGTAGAGTTGGGTGTCTAGTGAGTGGCATCACCCTGCATTCCTTCTAAGGGCTCTCCCACCTCCAGGTTTCCAATGGGGCAGTTGCCATGGCGAAGACCACCCTAGAGCAACTTCTTATGAGGTGTGCAACGCCTCTAAAAGATGAGGAGAGAGCCGAAGAGATTGTGGCAGCTCAGGAGAAATCTTTTCACCACGTAACCCACGATTTGGTTCGTGAAGTCACCTCTCCAAACTCTACTGTGAGAAAGCAAGCCATGCATTCACTGCAGGTCCTGGCCCAGGTCACTGGGAAAAGTGTGACAGTGATTATGGAGCCACATAAAGAGGTAATAAGATCCTGACACAGACAGTATGGCTCTGTGTGTGTCACATCTGAGCTACAAGTACCACTTGGATCATGATTCTGTATAATGGGCTGTCGCATGCATTCTTGGGAACCTTCAATGTGCAGGTAGACAAATGTGTCCACAGCAGTTAGTAAGACTAGAAAGAAGGCTGCTTTCCTGGGTGTGTGTCAGTGTGTAGACTTCTCTTGTTTTTGTGAAGTCACTTGAGTGTGAGGAGCTGAGTGCATGGCCTGCACTGTAGACCCACGTTTGCATGGTATGTCCTTCCCTAAAGCAAGTTAGGCCTCTATAATGACTTCTTGTCACACTTTTCAAATTGGCTACTGTGGACTATGAAGATGAGAGGTCTTTGCTTTTTGAGGGGCATCTGATGAGTGGCACCCCTGCTTGGTATTTTCTAGGTCCTTCAGGACATGGTCCCACCGAAGAAGCACCTGTTGCGTCATCAACCTGCCAATGCACAGATCGGTCTGATGGAGGGCAACACCTTCTGTACCACACTGCAGCCTCGGCTCTTCACAATGGACCTTAATGTTGTGGAGCACAAGGTGTTCTACACGGAGGTATGGTGTGCGAGGATGTGGAAGACTGATGGTTAGCCCGGGATTTAGGTCAGGCAGCTTTCAGAAAAGGCTTGGGTAGCCTGACTCAGCACTTGGAGCAGTGTGTTGCTCTGGGGATCCAAGGAAATGTGGATCAGCCTGTGTTGCCTTGCTCTGGGTTAGCATCTACGGGTTACATTCCAACTTGATTTAATATTACTATCTTCTGTGTGTTACATGGTAGGCCACAACTGTCTATAACTCCACCTTCAGGGTTACAACTCTAGTCTCCTGGGGCACTGGGTATGCATGTGATACATTTGTATACATTCTGACAAACACTCACACACACAAAAAAATAAAAATAAAATAAATCTTTAAAAGAAATGGTAAAATACTAATAGAGAAAGCATGTGGTGTTTCAGATACTAGACACATAGGTAGGTGCCTGTGTGCCCCTGAGTGTGGATTTGTTCCTGGTGGGCCTCCCAGTGGCCATTAGCGTCCCCCTATATCTTTTTCTATACTGTTGTGCTAATAAAGTAACCCTCACAAAAGACAACTTAATGAGAAAGGGGTGATTTATGATTTAGCTCACAGTTCCTGGTTATAGTCTGTCACTGTAAGGAGGTCCAGGCAGGAACTTAGAGCAATCCGCAGTCAGCAGAGAGAGATGCTTGTGCCCAGGTGCACCCAGGGATTGGCACTGCCTTGTTCTGACCAAGGCTTCTTACATTAATTCACCATAATTGGGCAGTCAGTTCCTCCACAGACATACCCATGGGCCTGCCCCATTGAGACTCTTCTCTTCCCAATTTGATAATTAAAACTAATTATAAGGACTGTGACACTATGTGGACTTGGTCTATCTGGGAGGAAGCTCAGAACAGTAGGGAGGCACAGTTACAGGATTGACAGAAAACTGACAGTATCACAGCCAGTCAGGTGTGATCTAGGGTGGCTTTAGCTTAGTTTTGACTTTCAGGTGAGGAAGCAGGGCCTCGGTTGGTTGTTGAAATTCTTTAGGCTGTAGTTGAGTTTCTGGATTAATTTTGTTGTGGTGTTTGTAACAGACGGAGGTTGTGTGTAACTTTTAATCTTTCTTACATTCCAGGAGAAGTAGATAAATTAAAACCTTATGTTTTCTCTGCCAGCTGCTGAATTTGTGTGAGGCCGAGGACTCAGCTCTGACCAAGTTGCCCTGTTACAAGAGCCTTCCGTCCCTTGTACCTTTACGGATCGCAGCGTTAAGTAAGTGTGTGTATGCCAGTGAGAATCTGACGATAGAGCATAGACTGTTCATGATGTGAACAGAGGATGTGGAGGCCTTCACTGTGGTTAATCTAAAATGTCTAGATTTGTTTGGTCTTTTGAAGATAGCATCAGAAATTGTGTTGGTTGTCAAATTGCATCAACATCGTTAGGATTTATGTAGTTTTGTCTTTAATAAATGGGCTTTTGCTCTACTACATTAAACCCTTATTCTGTGAATTTCTTAAATCAGATGTTCTGGTTTAAGAGATCTGTTGTACTCAACACATAGTGCCATTTTCATCAGCCTCAGAGCCAACCCTGCCCCCCTCTGCTGCCTGAGATAGGGGTTCTCTGTGTAGCCCTGGCTGTCTTGAAACTCATTCTGTAGACTAGGCTGGCCTGCCTCTGTCTTCTGAGTGCTGAGATTGAAGGCATGCACCACACCTTTTTTAAAAATGTATTTTTATAAGTGTGTGTCTCTGTGTGCAGAGGCCAGAACAGGGCATTCGATCCTTAGAACTGGAGTTGCAGGAGGTTGTCAGCTAGTCCACATGGGTGTCGGGAACTGAAGTTGGGTCCCTCTGAGAGCAGTGTATGCAGTTAGCAACTGAACTACTACCTCTTCTGCCCCTTAGAGGGTCCTTAACAACAGAATCAGTCTTTGAATCCTGTTACCTCTCAGTTCTCACCACAGATTAGTTTTTCTTGTTTGGGGAGATGCGCTAGATCAGAACTAGTGAATCTTTGTTCTGGTTACATTTCTGATGCTGAGATAAGAACGTGGCCAAAGCAACTTGGGAAGAAAGAGTTGATTTCCTCTTAGAGCCTACGGAAGGGAAGTTGGAAGACTGAAGCCGAGTGCACTGCTTACTGCCTTGCTCCCCATGGCTGCTCAACCAGCTTCCTGAGAAACCCCAAGGCCACCTGCCCATGGGTGGACCAAAAAAGTGTTCCACAGACCAATTTGATAGAAGATTGAATTCTGTCCTTGTTGGGTTTTTTTTGTTTGTTTGTTTTGAGACAGGATTTCTCTGTGTAGCTTGGCTGTCCTGGAGCTCACTCTGTAGAGCAGACTGGCCTTGAACTCAGAGATCAACCTGCCCTGGTCTCCAAGTGCTGCGGTTTAAGGCATGCACCAGCACAGCCTAGCTCTTTTGTCTTTGGCACCTGACAGGAGGGAGGGCTGATGGTTTATGAGTGGTTGGATCCTTTAAAGAAGAAATTGCTGAGTTGTTTTTTAGGTGACTAATAAAATCTGTACTTATTTTTCTTTCCAAAGATGCCCTTGCTGCCTGCAATTACCTACCTCAGTCCAGGGAGAAAATCATCGCTGCACTCTTCAAAGCGCTGAACTCGACCAACAGTGAGCTGCAGGAGGCTGGAGAAGCCTGCATGAGGAAGGTGAGTGTGAGCTACACCTGGACTCCGTGGGCCTGTCTGCTCAGCATGCATGAAGCTGCAGCGTCTCCGCCCATGTCAGACTGAAACACAGTAAGGCCGAGAGCTCCAGTCTAGCAGCACTTCTGAGAAACCTGAAATTAATGCTCCCTTTTCCCAAGGGCAAACTGACTCCCTGTTGTGGTCGATTGTTTCATTCTGTTAACTTTGTCTGCTGCCTGTTTCTCTGGGTAACTTTCCTTTTTGACTAGTTTTTGGAAGGTGCCACCATAGAAGTAGATCAGATTCACACGCACATGCGGCCTCTGCTGATGATGCTGGGTGATTATCGGAGTTTGACACTGAATGTTGTCAATCGGCTGACCTCGGTTACACGGCTCTTCCCCAATTCCTTCAACGATAAGTTTTGTGATCAGATGATGGTAAGTTTGAACTTAATCCATAGTGCACTGAGTAAATGAAAAGATCTTAGAAATAAACAACATTCCTACTGTTTGAAATGCAAAAGGTGGCTGGGTCTAGGTACGCTCTTTCATGTAATTCCACTCTTGGGAGTCAGGCAGGTGGATTGTGGTAAGCTCGAGGCCAGCCTGGTGGTTTACACACCAAGTTCTAGCTCAGTCAAGGCCATACAGTGAGACTCTGTCTCAAGAAAAACAAAAACACCCAAACCCAATAAACAAAACAAACAAACAAAAAAACCCTCCAAAATTCCAAAAGGTGTATTCAGTTTTTTTACCCTCCTTATCATTCCCTCCTGAAGGCAGCCTGTGTCCTTCCTGGTATTTGCATTTGTCATGGGACATGTGACAGTTTTTCGGTCATCTACATGCTTTGTCCATTAGCGCATGGTTATATTTTATTGTTGCTCAGAGGCTTCTGCATGGCATTACTGAGCCTCACTCATTAACAGAATGCCCAAATGGAGTCTTTTCTCTAGCCTCTGATCAGAAGGAATTCATGCCTGTCTCACCTGGCCCCCACTCCCATATTTTTTTCAGCCACAGTAGCTCATCTTCTAGAGCATCCTCTCCTTCCAGTCCCTTCTTAGACACCCCACTCTCTACAAGAGCCCCTCATTTCTAATGCCCACTTGCTACTTCTCATGAACACACATGTCTTGTACATGGGTATATACCTTGAAGCTCCTGGCCCAGATGGAGTCTCTGCTTTGCCCCAGTCTAGCACAGTATCCAGAAAAACAGTGGTATTAGCTGGAAAGGAAAGTGCTGGGCCTGGAACTGTGTCCCCAGGTCAAGCTGCCTCCTGCCGAAGCTCAGTTTTTTGTTTACAGAGCAAGACTCAACACCTGTCACATCTCTTGTTGGGTGGTTAGACTGTCGTGTAATGGGAGCATTGTGGTCCTGTGGATGACTAGACTGTCCTGTAATGGGAGCACTGTGGTCCTGAGGATGACTAGACTGTCCTGTAATGGGAGCACTGTACAGTGGTCCTGTGGATGACTAGACTGTCCTGTAATGGGAGTACTGTGGTCCTGTGGATGACTAGACTGTCCTGTAATGGGAGTACTGTGGTCCTGTGGATGACTAGACTGTCCTGTAATGGGAGTACTGTGGTCCTGTGGATGATTAGACTGTCCTGTAATGGGAGCATTGTGGTCGTATTAAGCATGGCAGCAAATTTCTCATGAAGTTGTGTTTGAGGATTTTTTTCTTTTTTCCTCTTGTCAACAGCAACATCTGCGCAAGTGGATGGAAGTGGTGGTCATCACCCACAAAGGGGGCCAGAGGAGTGACGGAAACGTGAGTGGCTAGCTTTTTTCTGGGAGGGTGCCCATGCTGTACAGCTGGTGTTGGCAGTTAGTCATGATGCACGCCAAAGAGATGAGAGTCACTGTGCAGTACTTTCCTGCTCCTAATGCTAAGCAGTCTCCTTTGTTTCTTTACAGTCTCTCTTCTGCTCACTTTAATGTGACTTTTCTGTTGACAAGTATTGCACAAGTATACAGTGTGTTTCCATGCTACTAGTCTTTTTTTAAGCAGTGTATTTTCTTTATTGTTTGTTACATGGTGGTCCTTTGTCCCACGGTTTTTGTTCCCATTGCCCGCCCTTTGCTCAGTCGTAGGTAATCACTTGTTGTGTCTAACTAAATGCGGTAAAGGCCAAGAGATTTGTTGGTACTTAATAAGGCATTCCACAAATACCTTATTCTCTAGGAACAGCCTCCTAGCATCTCAGTTGTATATTAAAAATAGATAACTAGCACACACAGCAAATTTACATCATTTCTAGGGGAAACTAATATCATTTTCTTACATATCTGATGTCTGTCCTGAAAGCCTCTTGTCTTGTAAAAATGCTGGCTTCTGCTGTTCTGACTCTAAAATTCTAAGTGCTAATTTTTACAGTATTTTCTCTCAGTTTGCTACTTGATGGATGTTTTATAGTGGCGTCCCTACTCTGGAGCACCACTCAGCCTGGCTCTGTCCCTTGTGCTTCCTTGTTGGATGCATTGCCTCATTCAACTTGGATTTTTTTTTTTCTTTACTCTGTCATTTGTTTTGAATGGCCAGTGTAAGGTGTTTTGTTTCTCTGTCCTGTTTTGGCTGCTTCTAAGGTGCCAACTAAGCAGATGTCGGCCAGATTTTAAACTCCTTTTCTGTGAGGCCCATTGGAAGATTTCTTACTTGTATGTTAAAAATCAAATAAGGCCCTGGAAGCGAGCAGAACAGAGAGAGCTGGTGGAGCCTGAGCCTGGGGTGGGTGCAGCCAGCCCTCTGCTCATGTTCTCCCATCTCATCTCCTAATGCCCACACAGACCTTTGTAAAACACAGTCAGTTCTAGAGAAAGCACTTAGATTAGCTCTTCAAAAATCAGAGGGCCCATGAGATGGTTTCGCTGGTTAAAGGCTCTAGTTGCGAAGCCTGATTCAGTCCCTGAGACCCACGTGGTAGATGGAGAGGACTGATGCCCTGAAAGCTGTCTTCTGATCTCCACAATGTCCCCTGGTGTATGCCTGCATCCGGGAAATGAATGTATTAAGAAAAGTATTATAAGAACACAAAAAAGCCAGAATCTGATTGTGTAAGTAAATGTCTTCGATTGCATTAAAACAGTGCTGTGAACTTTAGTAGAACGTTACTTGGAGGTATGGATTGAGAAGGTGAGACGGCAGGGGTGCAGACGTGTCCCCATGCCTGGGACACTCCTTGTGCAGTGAATGCCCTATGTGAACAGCAAGGCAGAGCAGGCTCTACATCGATAGCCGTGTCCTAAGCTCAGGCCACAGCACTGGATTTCACAGCAGAACAGGTGACCATGGGCTTTATCATTTCCCCCTGGCCTAGCCAGAGCTCAGCTCTGGAGCTTTTAGTTGCCATATTTGAATAACATGCTTAGCCAACTAAAGATCAACATGAGCTCCTCTGTAATCTGATTTCTCTGGGGATTGAGCTTTGGACAAGTTCCATGCCTGGGTGTTCTCTTTTTGATGCTGACCCTGTATGGGACCATGTGTGGCACCTGTGCACATAAGCATAGTGCTGGCTTCCAGAGACTACCAGCCTGCATAACCCACCTCTGCTGACATTCTGACCAAACAAGTTAGGGAGGAAAGGATTTATTTCAGTGTATAGCTTACAGACCATCACTCAGGTAAGTCAGGGCAGGACCCATGGAGGAGCAGCACTTGCTGACTTGGTCCCAGACTAGCTCCAGGTATACCCACAGTGGGCTGTGCCCTCATATTAACTAACCAAAGCACTTCCCCTCAGATACGCCTGTCACAGGCCACACTGATGAGGGCAGCCTCAGCTGAGACACTAGACTAACAGTTAACCCTCTGGGGTGGGGTTATTGCACTAATGGCCAAGTATTTTTCATGGGTTGGGGCTTAGATGCCTGATGGATGGGGCTACACTGCCTGGTTCTCTCCTGCCAAACTAAGAAAGAATTTTGTTGTTGTTTTTAAAACTGTTTTAGTATTTGACATAAAATCTTGAATTATTCACTGAGAAGGAAGTCTTTTTAAAGCTCACTTGCATACAATAGAGTCTTACTGTTCCACTGCTTGCCTGAGAATCCTGAAACCATGATTGTAACTTCTGACTTAGGAAAGACTTCCAGGCTGTCCATTAAACCCTGCACAAGGGCCATTGATGTGAGGGTGGAAGGTGTGCTTTCTGCTTCTGAGCATCTAATACTGTGTGCTTTCTGATTACTGTGTCCATACTGTCTTGTTTACTCTAATAACCTTGCCTATGTTTGAGTATGTGGGAAGTTTCTCTGTCGATGACATGAATAGAAAAAGATGATTTTCCTCCCCATCCTCAGGAGAGCATTTCAGAGTGCGGGAGGTGTTCCCTGTCTCCATTCTGTCAGTTTGAGGTGAGAGCAACCTTATCTAAGTCAGTTATGACTTGCAGAACACTTTTGATTTTTCCTTTTTCTTTTCTCCTTACCATTCGGTTGCCCGCTTTTTCATGCTGTGCCTTTTGTTTTGGTTCAGCCTGCCACGGAAGGGGTAGAGGTGAGATCTGCAGTGCAGCTGCAGGAGGGGGTTGTTGTCGCATTTGGTTTTGCCGTGACTTCGTTAGCTGTGTCGTGATCCTGTAGTGGACAGTGCCTTGTGCCCTTGAGTGCGGTGACCTGTACTGTCTTGTCTGTGGCGGAGCTGTCGTAGTATCATTGCTGTGAACTGTCCGGATGCCAAGCATGTTCTTCTTCTCTATTAGGACATTTAAGCTAGATCCTAAGTTCTTGTGTTTTCGTGTGTTAGAATTGCAGTCTCTCAGTGCTAGCTAAGACTGAACAGACTCCCTGTCCTAGCGTTCATGACAAGCACAAGCCTCCAGCAGCCTCCTGAGAAGAAAGTCCTCATGGGATATCCAGGCCTGCTACAACTTGGGAATGATTGCATCCTCTGTCATACTGACGACTCACCAGTTACTAGACAGAAGCTGCTTGTCTAACACACACACCTGCTCTCATTCAGGCCCACACACACTGATAGAGTTACAGCACACTGATACAGATACAGCTTCCCTCCTCTGTAAAATGGGGGTGACAACGCCTTCCTTTCTGCAGTCTTATAGAAAGCAAAGAAAGAGTTTTTCAGTATTTCTGCTTTAAAAGAAATTTATTTTTAAATGTAACTCAGGAGAAAATGTGCTCTCTTTAAAGACTTAATTGGTAAGTACACTAGTGATACTGAGCAGTTTATTTACAACTCAGTTCCTAAGTTCCTACTTTGATGTTTAAGCACTATCTCTGATACATTCTGGTATCAGGCTCCTGCTGGCCAGTGTCTGTCACCCCCATTTTATCTCTTAAGAGCCACAGACACCACTCAACGCATGGTACATAGTGACAGCTCTGTGCTCTTTCCTGCCCAGCTGCCAGGCAGAGATGTCCCTTTACAGCAGAAGAAAAAGTGACCTGAGATTGGGTGTTGGGATGACCCTCGGAGCAACCCGGCACTGAATGGTCTGCACATGGTACAGTGCAGAGCTCACATGTTACACCCACACTGACAGGACCCAGCACAGCCATTGGTCAGCTTTGTCTCCAGCCAGGCTGACAAATGCCCATCCCCAGCCATCACTCAGGCTGGTGTTTAGTGTCTGGGTAAACTTCCTTTTTTAAAAAACTTCCTTGGCTGGGTTTTGAGGACAGAATGATTCTGTGCTCCCAGATCTTGGTGTCTTAGAAGCCCACATACAGAGGATGGCACTCTCACACCTGTGTGACTGATGGCCCCTGCCTCCGTGAGAAGGGCTAGCTAAGTGACACGGGAGCTCTGACACTTGTCAGTGTCCTGAAAACAAAAGGCATAGTGAACACTTCAGGCACACTAAGCCCTATCCCCAGAGACAGATGAGCTGAGGGTCCAGGGCAGTGAGTTTCCTCGAGACAAAACAGAGTTGTGATGTAAGTCTGGTAAGTTGTGGCTTTTCCGTGTTAACTCTTGCTTCAGTGGCCAGCCTTGTGAATGTAGCTAGAGGGTAGTAAGGTCTGTAGTGATTGCTCTCCCCGACTAACAAAACTAATTGACCTGTTTTGGGTTTCTGGGTTTTGTTTGTCTATCTTTTTAATTAGGAGATGAAGATTTGCTCGGCGATTATAAACCTTTTCCATCTGATCCCAGCTGCACCTCAAACGCTGGTCAAACCATTGTTAGAGGTGGTAATGAAGACAGAGCGTGCCATGCTGATTGAGGTACGACCAAACCAAGGGTTAACTCTGATTAACTGTTAACTCTTCCATCTATTGCACCTGATCTCATTATAAATGGTTGTGAGCCACCATGTGGTTGCTGGGAATTGAACTCAGGACTTCTGGAAGATCAGTCAGTGCTCTTAACCTCTGAGCCATTTCTTGGTATTATTTTTGTGACCCATTGAGTTTAACCAGGACCAACCTAGTGACCCTCAGTATGAAGCGATGCACTGGAGCCTCAGGGGTTCACCAATCATTTCAGTCATGAAGATAATGATGCCCTCGTCTCCCAAAATCCATCGGTAGCTAATAGTCCTATGGGGAGGAGAGGAGTAGGACCCCATGAGATGCAGCTCCATCTATGACGGGCTATTGATAAGCCCGGTCTTGTGCAGCCTCAGTCCCTGTGAGATGACCACTGAGTTAGCTATGTGACCTTCATCTCCCTGTTTCTCACTTTGATGTTTTTTTTCTGTTCCTAATTTCACAGCCACTTCTGAGCCTTAAAGGGTGACAATGTCCTATGTAGGGCTGTTCACTCATCTATTCTTATTCTTGGAATCCTGAGCTGCCCGAGTCTCTGCATCATTATTATTAGTTACAAAGAGAAGCTTCTCTGATTAAGGCTGAGAAGAGCATTTGTCTGGCGCTGATATCAACATGGGGTCTTTTTAAAAACAAACAAACAAAAAACCAAAGTGTCAATTACTGGAAAGGGTCATCTTTTTTTCCTTGCCTGTTTGTGTGTTGTGTGTAGGGGTCAGAGAACAGCTTGCAGGCCATGCATGCTAAGTATCCCAGGCTGTACTTACGCTGCTATGCAGGACAACAGGGATTCTGTTAAAATGCTTTAAATGGATTTGACAGTATATCAGTATTAATAACTAATCATGGTGTAATTGGGTGAAGGTTGCATTGTTACCATGGTGACAGCTGGAAGACCTTTGAGAAGGATAGTATGGGTTGCATTTCTGCCCTGTGTTTTGTAGGCCGGCAGTCCATTCAGAGAGCCTCTTATCAAGTTTCTGACACGGCATCCGTCGCAGACAGTGGAGCTGTTCATGATGGAAGCAACATTAAACGACCCCCAGTGGAGCCGAATGTTCATGGTAGGAAGCTGTGTGACTGTTGTGGGTTCTGCAGAGTGCTCTCAGCCAGTGTGCTCAATGCTAACAAACCCTCACTTCACCGCTGAGTATCCTGGCTTTGTGCTTCTCAGAGGTCTGGATGTCAGGAACATTGTTCTGTTTGATCACATCTACAAAGCTGCAACCCAAGAGTTAGTTGGGAGGATTTTGGCAGTTGTAATAAATGAATACAGCTAGGATTATAAATTTACAACCAAAAAATGGGATTGCTGTTGGAAAAATACCACTTTTCTTCCTGTGTTTATGAGTGCATTTATGCCACAGTGCATCTATAAAGGTCAGAAGACAGCTTTCAGGAATTTAGTGTTTCCATCTACCACATCCCAGAAGTCAAACTCAGGTTGTCAGGCTCAGTGGCAGCATCTTCACCCATTGAGTGGACTTGTTTTGTTGGTCCTGAAAGCATCTTTTTATTTTATTTTTTTAAGATTTATTTATTTTTATGTATGTGAGGGCTTTGCGTTCATGTACATCTGCACCCCAGAAGAGGACGTTGGATTTTATAGAATACAGTTATAGATGGTTGTGAGCCACCATGTCAGTGCTGGAATTTGAACTCAGAACCTGTGTAAGGAAGAGCAGAAGTGCTTTTAACTGCTGAGTCATCTTTCCAGCCCAGCATCTTTTTTATTTTTTAATTTTTTGGAGGGGACTTGTCTGTGTAGCCCTGGCTGTCCTGAGACTGGCTGTCTCAGCCTCCTGAGTGCTGAGATTAAAGGTGAGTGCCACCACTCCAAGCCAGCAGGAGCTTTTCTAAAAAGGTGCTCTCCGCGTTTTGTTTCTGTTTGCCTTTTTGAACAAATGCCACCCAGGAATGGCAGAAATTGTAATTTCCCACCTTTGTGAGTTTGATCTGATCCAAGCAGTTTTCCTCATTCTTTTGCTTTCAGAGTTTCTTAAAACACAAAGATGCCCGACCTCTGAGGGACGTATTGGCAGCAAACCCCAACAGGTTCATCACCCTGCTGTTGCCTGGTGGAGCACAGACGGCAGTCCGCCCCGGCTCACCCAGCACCAGTAACATGCGTCTGGACCTCCAGTTCCAGGCTATCAAGGTAGCACATCTTCATTAGAACCCAAAGCCCCTTAGGCCAGGCTGAACTGCAGGATCTCTGATTATCACCTTTTTTCTTACAGATCATAAGCATCATAGTTAAAAATGATGATGCCTGGCTGGCCAATCAGCACTCTTTGGTAAGCCAGCTGAGGCGAGTGTGGGTAAGCGAGACCTTTCAAGAAAGACACCGCAAAGAGAACATGGCTGCCACCAACTGGAAAGAGCCCAAGCTTCTGGCCTTCTGTCTGCTGAACTATTGCAAGTGGGTGCATTGGCTTCCTCTGTCCAGAAACCCAGATTGTGGCCTTGTTCCTGATGTGCCTGTCGTGGATCTTGGATAGTGTGGTCAGATTTGTTATAGAGAGTGGGTGGTAGCTCAAGACTTTAAAATATGAATTGGGTCTGAGGAAGGGAATTTAATGCTTTACACCCATGAGGACCTGAGTTCAGATCTCCAGGAACCCATAGAAATGGCAGGTGGGTGTGGCAGCCTGGCTGTAATTTCAGCCTTAGAAGGCAGAGAACAGATGGGATCCCCAGGGCAAGCTTGTTAACCGTAATCAGTGAGTTCTGGGTTTGATTAAGAAAGACTGTCTCCACTAATACAGTGGAAGAGCAATCTATGAGGATTCCAGATACTAACTTTGTGCCTCCTACACCCATGCAGAATCATGCATACGTACATGCATGCCTCAGAGATGAAAAATGGAAAAAGAAAGGGGAAGGTGCACATCTGAGTTTTGTATAGTTACAGGATTAGCCTTTAGCTAACCTCTTCTTCGTCCTGACCCTTCAGAAGGAACTATGGAGACATAGAGCTGCTGTTCCAGCTACTTCGAGCCTTCACTGGTCGCTTCCTCTGCAACATGACCTTCTTGAAAGAGTATATGGAAGAAGAGATCCCTAAAAATTACAGCATCGCTCAAAAGCGTGCCCTCTTTTTCCGCTTTGTAGAGTTTAATGACCCCAATTTTGGAGATGAACTGAAAGCAAAGGTGAGTCCCGTTGTTTACAGGGGGTGGCAGCAGGTGCTGGACTCTCCGTAGGGAGCCTGGCCTCTTTTCCCAATGAACCACAGAAGCGTCTGTAGTGGGCCTGATAAGGTCATCGCTGGATAACACGGGCAGATCCTGCCTTGAGCTGGTGCTCCTTCCCTTGTGTTAGAAATGACTCGTCTGAAGGGAGGGGGGAAAGGCAAGCTGAGGTCGGCTGGAGGTCCGATGAACAGTTCCTCTTGGTTAAGGACTGCCTACCTTGTTGATGCAGGATGCTTCTGCTTTACCCACACCGCCCCCCCCACCACCACCAAATGTTTGCACAGCTCTGTTCTCTACATGTTTCTCTTTCCCCAGGTTCTGCAGCACATCTTGAATCCTGCCTTCTTGCACAGCTTTGAGAAGGGGGAAGGAGAACAGCTTTTAGGACCTCCTAATCCAGAAGGAGACAACCCAGAGAGCATTACCAGTGTGTTTATAACCAAGGTGCTGTCCCCAGGACTACCTTTGCACATGGGTGAATGTGTATGCCTGTGGTAGGGGTTGTGAGAATAAGATTTTCTTGGGGCGTCCCCACCTCACCTCTGTGTGTGTGTCTGTGTGCATGTGTGTGTCCCCGTCCCTTTGTGGGTATGTGTGCCTGTGTGCATACAGATGAAGGTCAGAGGATGTTTTGAGGTATCGACCCTTCTTCCTTGTGGTTCACGGGCCTTGAACCAAGGTTATAAGCCTTGGCAAGTGTCTTCATCCATTGTGCCATCTCTCCAGCCCCCAAAAGAATATTTTTAAGGCTTATCTTTAAGGACCAGACTTGTATGATCATAATAAAAGTCTGAAGTGAGTTCCTGTTTTCTTGTCAGGTCTTGGACCCCGAGAAGCAAGCAGACATGCTGGATTCCCTGCGTATCTACCTCCTGCAGTATGCCACGCTGCTGGTGGAACATGCCCCCCACCACATCCATGACAACAACAAGAACCGCAACAGCAAGCTGCGCCGACTGATGACCTTCGCATGGCCCTGTCTGCTCTCCAAGGCTTGTGTGGATCCTGCCTGCAAATACAGTGGACACCTGCTGCTGGCCCACATCATTGCCAAATTTGCCATACATAAGAAAATTGTCCTCCAGGTGCTTCACAGGGCTCCCGCCTGTCCCTCATGTTCTTAACGGTTCCCTACGGGTGCTTCTGCTGTCCGGACAGTCTCATCTGCTCCCTTCCTGTCTTCTCAAAGCTACTAAAAGCAGGGGTGTGGGGTGGCGGGAGAGAAAGTTAGTCATTCCTATCTTACAAAAACTATAAGAAGCTCACTATTGGATTCTCTTAATGAATAATCAAAATTGTAGAGAAGAATCATTGAGAATGAAGGGGACTGAGGCCAGCCCGGGAGTCAGTGAGACAGCTTCTGTCCAGGACATGTAGTGATCCTCCTGCTTTAGCTCTGCCCACCTCCCCACTGGAAACCAGTGTTAAACAGGGACAGAACTTTAGTTTCAGGAAGAAATGTTATAGATGGGGAAGGTGCCCAGTGCACAGCCAAGGATGATTCTGCTGGAGCATCACCAGCGTCTATAACCAAGGTGTCATCCTTGGCTAGTGTGTGCTCATCACTGAAAGTTGGTGTTAGTGTGTGCTTGTTCATATTGAAAGACTGCGAGGACTTTGAGAAAACTCCACGGTGTGAACACCACATCCCGGGATGCTGGGTCCTCCCTAGCTGCTCTGCGAATGTTCCTCTTCAGCTTTGCTCACAACCCCCTCACACACCTCTGCTCTGTGCATTCGGCTTTCTGATTACTTTGAATTATTTAATTTTACTTTTGTGTGTGTGTGTGTGTGTGTGTGTGTGTGTGTGTTGGAGAGAGGGAGAGATGTATCTGCGGACACTTACATGCTACAACACACATGCCAGTCAGAGGACAACGTCATGAGTTGACTTCTTTATTTTTGTGTTAAACTCAGGTCTTTGGGTTTGTGTGACCCTAAAATCTTCTGAGTCATCAGAAGAGGGCGTCAAATCTCCTGGAACTGCCTTTTCTTTTTCTAGGTTTTTCACAGTCTTCTCAAGGCTCACGCAATGGAAGCCCGAGCGATTGTGAGACAGGCGATGGCCATTTTGACCCCAGCGGTGCCAGCCCGCATGGAGGATGGACACCAGATGCTAACGCACTGGACCAGGAAGATCATCGTGGAGGAAGGCCACACGGTCCCACAGCTGGTGCACATTCTTCACCTCATCGTGCAGCACTTTAAAGTATGTCAAGGGACGGCAGATATGTGTGGTGTAGTCTCGGCCCCTACCTACTCTTTCTCTAAGGGTGGCCACTTACTTTTTAGTAAAAGCTAAGGCGATATTGGCCCCTGTATCTGCAGGTATACTACCCGGTGCGGCACCATTTGGTACAGCACATGGTCAGTGCCATGCAGAGGCTGGGCTTCACACCCAGTGTCACCATCGAGCAAAGGAGGCTGGCTGTGGACCTGTCTGAAGTTGTTATCAAGTGGGAACTGCAGAGGATCAAGGACCAGCAGGTAGGACTGTCAGCCTTTGCGACATCTCTCGCAGCTTCTTACGCTTCTAGGGATCAGTCAGTAAAGTCTGGTGTGTCTGTGTTTCTCAAGCCGGATTCTGACATGGACCCGAACTCCAGTGGAGAGGGCGTCAACTCTGTGTCATCCATTAAGAGAGGACTATCTGTAGATTCTGCACAGGAGGTGAAACGCTTCAGGGCAGCCACTGGGACCATCAGTGCAGTAAGAACTTGTGCTTTCTCCGTGTGTACCTGCAGTCCTGGGACTCTGCATATATTCCGTGCTTTATAAGCATTCTTGGGCCGGGAACTGGCAATGGCTGCGGGGCCCAGCACTTACTGGAGGTCTTTCCCATTTCCTGACCTTCTTCACTACCTCAGGACCATTAGGACTCTGCTAGTTACTTGCAATAAAGACCACAAGAGAAAGTTTGGCACAGCGTAGACTCCATCAGTGAGGGGCTGAGAACATGGCCTGGTGATGGAGTGCTTGCTTAGACTGTAGCAGTAGGGCTAGCAGTAGAGTCCCTGCCTGGATCAGTCCCCCAGTGAGGTGCTCGGGCTGTGGCCGACTAGAAAGAGCCTGCCCAGCATGTGTATGTCCTGCTCATAGAAAACCAAAAACCAAAGCAAAAATGTTGAGAGTATGTGTCCACTCTGTCTATTTTTTTGTTGGTGATTTTTTTAAGACAGGGTGTCTCTGTGTGGCCCTGGTCCTGGAACTTGCTCTGTAGACCAGGTTGGCCTCAGACATCCACCTCCCTCTCCCTCCTAAGGGCTGGAATTATAGGCGAGTGCCACCACCACCCTACCACTTTATTGATTTTTAAAGGGACAACCCATCTGTCTTTTTTTAAATATATATATGGAGAGAGCAGCCTCCTAGAGGGTCTTGGGCATGGTCTCCTCACACATGGTTAGGATGAGGGTCCTGGGAGCCTTGAGCTCTGTTCTTGGCTGGCGTCAGTTTGTTTAACTCTTGATGGCTTACATGCTTAGTTGTTTTCACAACTGCCCAGGACTCGGACTCCAAGTAGGAACCTGAACTCACTCTGCCTTGTCCGTTCCTTCTCCCCCAGCATCCATCACCCACAGCATCCTTCAGTTTCTGTAGCGTTTTCCTCTTCCAATGGCAGCTTGCATTTCTCTCACTGTTGATAATGCTCTTCACAAAGCAGAAACACCAAGCTCTTGCTTTTCTACCTTAAATGGGGGAGGCGAGGTGAAGAGTGTGTTGGACCTCTGCACTGTTTTATACTACTACCTCATTGACATTTTGATCAGTAAAATGAAAAATGAAGCCAGACTGCCTTGCTGGTCCTGGACAGAGCCCCGCTGGCAGCATACATCTTCTTTACTGTGTCTTCACAAAGATCTGAGAGGCCCAGCTTTGTCCCAGCTTCTTCTCAGGCGCTCTCCATCTTTTCACGGCCATGTTCCCTCTGACTGACTGTCACACGAGCTGTCACACCTCACTGCCAGTTAGTGCGTTCAGTCATGTGCCCTTGTCCCGACTGTATGCTCTGTGCCCCTTGAATCTGGGAAGTGCCAGTACTTGTCAGCTAGCAGGATGAGCACCCATGGATGCTTGCTGTCAAGTCCCTTCCCATTTTAAAAGACAGTCTTTTCCTAGGTGTTTGGGAGGAGCCAGTCGCTGCCAGGAGCTGATTCTCTTCTAGCCAAGCCCATTGACAAGCAGCACACAGACACGGTGGTGAACTTCCTCATCCGAGTGGCTTGCCAGGTATGGGACTGATAACAGCTGCCTAACATCCATCCCTGTAGCATGTTGTCTGTGGCCGGGCCTGAGAGCAAGTCCCACCTTGATTGTTCTAAGATTCTGTCTGGCTTATATTTCTGTCACTTGCTGTGTATCTCAAGCTAGCCTCTTTAATTTTCGTTCCTCCTACTTGAACCTTCTCAATGCTGAGATTACAGATGTGTGCCATGCTTAGCTGCCTGTGTCTTTTTATTGGTAGACATGTCTGCCCCCAATTTCTCCTTTTAGTGTTAATGGTTTGGTTAGCATGACTTGGGAGAAAAATTAGCATCTATTTTGATATGTCACATAGAAGTTACAGGACAATGTATGGGAGTCAGTTCTCTTTCCATCACATGGAAATTTAGGTTGTTAGGTCGTCGGTAAGCACCCTTAGCACCCAGCCACCCCCCTGCCCAGCATATTTCACAGTTTGCAGCCTCTGGTATAGTTAAGGCATCTTGGTCAGTTAGTCTACTTGCTTGTTTTCTTTGCTATATTAAGTTGGGTGTGGTGTACGGCTCGTGGCATTGAGTTGACCAGTCCACAGGGATCTGTACAGCTTGCAGTTTCTTGTACCAGTGCTTAGAGCTTGGGCTGACCAATCATGTCAGTGTTTATGTTCTCACAGAGTTGCTGGTATTCTATTTCTGATACCTGTCTTTTTTGCTTTCCAAAATTCAATGTAAATGAAATTTTTCTTTGAAAAACTTGGGGGGTGGTGCTGTAGAGATGGCTCAGTAGTTAAGAGCACTGTCTACCCCGTGGGACCAGCACCCACAGTTGGCTCACTATCTATAGCCAGTTTCAGAGGCTTCAACACTCTCTCTTGGCCTTTTCAGGCACCGGACATATACATAGTAGAGCAACATATATGCAGGCGAAAAATGCAGACACACAAAGCCTCAAAAAAATATTTTCTTAATTTGGGGCTGGGTTTCTGAGCCCTTAAAACTGTCAAACAAAATTCTGTTTTGTGACATACTGGAGAGGGCTATGAATTGTGAAGCATCCTTGTTTCCTTGCAGTATGAGTGGTTCTGTGTGTAGGTTCCCCTCTTGAGGGAGTAGGGGCCCTGCTCTCAGTTACTGCAGGCACCTGCTGCAGGGGACTGAAGGAGACAAGGCAGGTGTCGGGGAGGATGCGTGGGAGACAGAGTTGGGATGCACGGGTGCAGGAACATTTGAGAAAACGGCATCGCTGCTCTTCCTGCGCCTGTAAGCTGGCTTTCAGTGACACATGCTTGACATTTTCCTAGGTCAATGACAACACCAACACCGCAGGGTCGCCTGGAGAGGTGCTTTCTCGCCGCTGTGTGAATCTTCTCAAAACCGCTTTGCGGCCAGATATGTGGTGCAAGTCGGAGCTCAAACTGCAGTGGTTTGACAAGCTGCTGATGACTGTGGTAGGTGTGGGGCTGGAAGTCCACGTTGTCACCTGCTCTGCTGTGGACACCTGGGTCTGAGTCTGAAGCCCAAGCTTTGATGTGTGCCAACTCGCCCTTCGGTTCTCGGTCATCCCAGAGTGCTGAGGCTAGACCAACGGGGTCTTTCCTGTTTGAACTGCCCTCCCTCCCCTGCCCTCCCCTTCCTGTCTTACTTTGGCCTAGTTGGCTTGGTAGAAACTGGTGTAGTTGACTAACATAATACTCTTTACAGTAAGTTAGGCTTTGTAAAGCGTTTTCTCAATGGACTCAGCCCTGAGTAGACTGCAGCTGATGGGTTGGTTCCGTTCCTGGTTGTCTCTTGTCTTGGGTTTTTCTGATGGCATCAAAAGTCTAGTCTCTTGTCATTGCCATCTCACATCCCTTTGTCCAGTATGATGGGATTGGAAAGCCTTCAATGCTGGACTTAAAGGCCTAGCTAGCATAGATGTCTGCTGTTTAAAAG
Source organism: Sigmodon hispidus (assembly GCA_004025045.1). NCBI lineage: Eukaryota > Metazoa > Chordata > Mammalia > Rodentia > Cricetidae > Sigmodon > Sigmodon hispidus. Next base: position 63,193 of record PVIH01008824.1, on the reverse strand, counting down.
GCTACAAGGGACTCATGCTGCAGACCCAAGGCCCATTCTTGCTGCTTGTTTGAATTCCTCATTACCCTTTTGAAAAAGTGACCCATCTTTCCTAGCTGTCGGATGTCTAGCTGTTACAGCTCACTTGACAGACACCATTGCCATGCTCCCAGGTGACTGCTGGGACCTGACCTCCCTGCTTATACATAGGATAGCGTGTGTAAACTGCAAGAAGGGGAGTTCCCAGAAGTCGGGCCTATACTTTCTACAAATGGTTCTTGGTTTTCATAATATTCTCATCTAGTACATTGGTTGCATGATGAAGTTTGGGAAACATATACCTTGGGATGGATTTTTGTATTTTGAGTAAGTAGGCCAATAGATGCATTCTGCATTATGACTATTATGTTATATTCTACCTTCCCATTTTAGTCTAAATTTTAGTGATTTAAGTGATACTTAATATTGAATACTAATGTCTTCATGACTTTTGAAAGAGGTTTAACTAAATTTTTATGTCACATTCTAGAGGATGCAGCCTTATGAAAGTCCTGCTGTGCATGGCGGTCACATCCGTGACAGTGATACCCATGTTTGTTCTTTGGCTGGTTTTTGGCCTAGTTCCAAATACTTGATGACATCCAGTTTCAAAACTGTGGATTTGTGTCTCTACTTAACTTCACCTGAGAGTGGCCTGCTTTCCATTTCAGGAACAGCCAAACCAGGTGAACTATGGGAATATCTGCACAGGATTGGAGGTGTTGAACTTCTTACTGACTGTACTACAGTCACCAGCCATCCTGAGTAGCTTCAAGCCCCTGCAGCGAGGCATCGCGGCCTGCATGACCTGTGGGAACACCAAGGTGCTTCGAGCTGTCCACAGCCTGCTGTCTCGCCTCATGAGCATCTTCCCTACCGAGCCAAGTAAGCTCCCTCCCCTCATGCCCCCCTGTGCAGGAGACGCCGGGCCCTGACTGGGCCGAGAGTGTTCATCCTTGCATGCAGTGAACATTGTTTGCCTAGGTGGTCTCACTCCCAACATGACTATTTTGTTTTGGGGACAGGATCTCACCATGTAGCTCAGGCTGGTCTTAAACTCAGAGACCCACCTGCCTCTGCCTGAGTGCTAGGATTAAAGGCATGGGCCACCATAACCAGTCTTGGTCTCTTATTTAAAACATTATTTGACTTGAAAACTTACTGGTAACGTGTTGTTTGGTTTCTGTCTTGAAATTCATCTCTTCATCTGCTATATTCTTTCTTCAAATATCTAAGGGAAGTTAGGGTAAAGAAAGCATCATAACAAATGTTCAATAACTGGCAACTTGAAATTGTGCATGTTCTGATGACGTCTGCTTAGGGCTGTCGGGATAAGAATGGTCCTCACTGGTGTGGTGATGAGGCGGGGCACATACAGTTCATGGTGGTAGGAAAGGCACCGTGCTGCACGCTGCTGCCTTAAGTCCCTGACCCCAGCTCCCTGCCCACTTCTGTTTCAGGCACTTCGAGTGTGGCCTCCAAATATGAAGAGCTGGAGTGCCTCTATGCGGCCGTCGGGAAGGTCATCTACGAGGGACTCACTAACTATGAGAAGGCCACCAACGCGAATCCCTCCCAGCTCTTTGGTGAGTACCTGGGCTCACCTGGAAAGTGTGGGAGAAGGGGCTTTGCTTTGGAGGTCTGCATTCTGTCCAGCACTCACACTCCCTCTGAGTCTTTTGCTCAGCCCCAGTGTGCACACTGGTTTGAAGGGAGTCGGCCTGTGCACTGGTGAGAGAATGTCTGCCTTTTGGGCTGTATCTATTGCCAGTGAGCCCTTTACAAGACTGGTCCCTGTCTGAGAGGACAGACCTAGGTAATTGGGGCAGCTGGGTAACTGCCCCAGATACCCAGAAGTTCACTTTGGGCTACCTGCCTGTTATTACCTCTAGTCCTCATTTAGCTTAGAATTGGGTCTGAGTTTTTCTTCTATCATTTTATGTTGTCATTGTGTAAGTTTGGGAAATCAGTATTTATATTTAAACTAAATGAAAGTTATTGATAAGCCTCTCAATTCATTAGAAAAAAGTACTAATAGGTTGACATATCATTTTCTTTCTTTCTTTTTTTTTTAAACCTAATTTGGGTGGAATCTTTTTTTTCCTCCTAAGACAAGGTTTTTCTGTGTAGCCCTGGCTGTTCTAGAATTCACTGTGTAGACCAGGCTGGCCTCAGACTCAGAGATCTGCCTGCTTATGCCTCCTTAGTGCTTGGATTAAAGATGTGCACCGCCACTGCCTACCTAGCCTTTTAATTAAGTGAGTACAGAGTGTCCAAGGAGGCCAGAGGCACCGAGATTCCCCTGGAGCTGGAGCTACAGGTGGCTGTGAGCTGCCCAACAGTGGTTCTGGGAACCACACGAAGTCTTCTAAAGAGCAGTATGTGCTCTTCACCATTGAGCTAGCTTTCTGGCTTCTATTTATTTTCTATACATAAAAGTATATGTAAACCACTCTAGTTATGAAAATGCTTGTGTCTGAACCTATATTTTGAATAATTTTAGTTATTAATTGTTCAAAAATCTATTGCTTTCCAAAAGTGGCTGTTTGCTCTTGAATTCAGGACCCAGGTGTATTTTGTTTAGTCTGACTTCCTGTTCACACCTGGTTGTTCTGATTACACCTGGTCATTCTGTTCACATCTGGCTGCTCTAGAGCCAGCTGATTAGCTTTTGTGACTTTAAGTGGGGCCATCTTACATGTTCTGGCTCCTATCACAGAGTAAAGGAACATCTCCTCTTGTTCATTCTCCAAGGTGCTCAAAGAAGAGCTGACCTCCGTGGGCCCTGTCTCCATCCTCCATAGGGTGACTCCCATGGGTCCTGTCTCTTTGTAGGATGACCTCCATAGGCTCGACCTCCCTTCTCTGTAGGGTGACCTCCACGGGCCCTGCCTCTCTCTGTAGGGTGAACTCTATGGGCCCTGCCTTAGACCTCTGTAGGTGACCACAGGCTGGGGTGGTGCATCATGAGGTGGGCCTAGGGAGCTGGCTGTGCCAAGTCCTTGTCTGGTGGACTTAGCTTTGTCATTGTTAATATTAGAGGAGAGCAGAACAAGACACATCCCGTTTTTCTTTTCTTTCTTTTTTTGAAATGATGTTTTGCCTTCATGTGTGTCAGTGTGCAGGGTGTCAGATCCCCTGGAACTGAGTTACAAAGAGTTGTGAGCTGCCATGTGGGTGCTGCAAATTAAACCTGGGTCCTCTGGAAGAGCAGGCAGTGCTGGTAACCACTGAGCCATCTCTACAGCCCCAGCACATCATCTACTCATTATGGACTCAGTTATCTGTCTTAAAATCAGGCTGTCTGTACGATGGTGGCTGTGCATTTCCAGGTTTTTAACAAAGACAGCTTGGAATTGCCCACACCTGGGGTATGGCACTTATAATAACAAATGACCTCTGACTGGTCTGTGATGTGACCCAGGGATAGAGTCTGGGTTCTGTTGGAGTCAGAATGGTGTGAAAGACCTCAGCAGTGAAAGGTCCATTCTTGGCAGACACTCAGTGTTCTTGTTCTGATCTTGGGAAATTGTCATAGAAGCAATTAATAAATTCCGAAAGTTTTCATGTTCAGATAGGCTAGACTTTTTTATTATTATTATTTTCTTCCTGTTTTATTTTCTCCTAAACATCATGGGATAAAAAGCTTTACTGAGGATGATTTGTCAAAACCTAAAATTCAGATCCAAAACTGAAGGGAAGAAGATTTTATACTGAAGCACAGATGTTAGCTCTGTAGGGCAGTGTTGGCAAAGTTAGGATTCACGATGCCAGTTCACCTCCAGAAGTTGGACAGCATCCTGTAGGCAGTGGCTCCCAGGGCTGGCTGAGTTGGTCACTTTAAAAGTCCACTTCTGTTACTTAATTTTGCTGCTCTTTTGTGTGTATGTGAGGCCTAGGACCACCTCTGCAATGCTGGGATTACAATTGTGTGTCACCACACTTGGGTCCTTGGAAGCATGTTAGGCAAGCACTGTATTGATGGGGCTATCTCCCACTACAGCTATCACTTCTTTGTAAAGTAACGGCTATTCCTGCATTGCAGGGACGCTTATGATCCTGAAGTCGGCCTGTTGCAACAACCCAAGCTACATCGACAGGCTGATCTCTGTCTTCATGCGCTCCCTTCAGAAGATGGTCCGAGAGCATTTAAATCCACAGGCAGCATCTGGGAGCACTGAAGCAGCTGCAGGTGACAGCCCGGGACAGGTGTTCTTGCTCCACGATTTTGTGGGCCATCTGGGCAGTGCGGGCTGTGTTTGAACACTACCGGGAACATGGGCTGACGGGAGGTGGGGATGATGGGCTCTGGTACAGAGGCTTAAAGCCAAACCATGGCTTAGGCCACAAATCATGGTTAAGATTTGTGAGTGAAAGAATGAAAAACAGCTGCAAGTGGCAAGTCTGTGAGATCCTTCACCACAACCACTGAGTTATCAGAGAGCTTGATGACAAAGTGCCAATCAGAGTTGCCGTTTCTGAAGTTATGTCAGGTTCCAGAACAGAACCAAGGTTCCCACTGACTGGATGGTGGTGGGGTAGCAGTGTGCTGTTTCCCATAGCTGCTGAAGGCTTTCTTAGGACCCAAGAGTCAAATAGCTACAGGTAGGATGTAGAGAGCCTGGGGTTTCTGCACAGACCCCATCATCTCTGTCACACACATACACACACCATTCTTGTGGTTGTGGCTGCTAGAGGGCATTTTGCAAGATGCAGCCATAAAAAAGTGACATCGCTTCAGATCCTATCATACCAGCTGCTGGTGAAAGGCTTAGAGTGAAAACGTTTGTGTCTTTTGCAGGGCAGTGGCTCCTTTAAGTACATCTGTAGGAATCGGACCCAGGTATTTGTCCTTTCTCTGCACAGCTGGAACAAGTGAGCTGGTGATGCTGAGCCTAGAGCTTGTGAAGACTCGGTTGGCGGTGATGAGCATGGAGATGCGTAAGAACTTCATCCAGACCATCCTGACCTCCCTCATCGAGAAATCCCCAGATGCCAAGATCCTTCGAGCTGTGGTGAAGATTGTGGAGGAGTGGGTTAAGAATAATTCCCCAATGGCAGCCAATCAGGTGAGCTGGCAGGAGGGCGTCTGAGACCCAGGAACATAGAAGCAGTCTCCTTTTATTCTTCCTTCAGACACAAGGGGATTGTTGGGTTGTCCCCGCAGCAGCTTTGCATAATGAGTTCACTGGGCGACCAAGCACATGAACTAACCAGCTACTCTTCTCACAGTGGCCTTTTCTTTTGTTAAAATGTTCTGCGAATCTTATTTGTAAGTTCTTTAATGGTGGTAGAGGTGAGCTGTGAGCTGTTGCTGGTGAGAGGCTGTCTGTAGGAGGGTGCTTGGCAGCTTTTGGCTTGTTTCTGAGGTTAGTCATTCGGGGGGTGGGGGTGGGGTGTACTGGCCTGTCTTGGCTTTGAATACACAAAGATAATCACAACCATCTTTGATTTTTTTTTTTCTCTTAAAAAAAAATGGCTTTAGGGTTGGGACGGGGGATGAGCTGGCTTGATTCCAGTAAATAATAGTGTTATTGGTAAAATAACGGGATCGTGGGGAGTCGGACAGGTGGCTGTGGAATGCTTTTGGACTTGGTTTTTCAGGTAGAAGTAATTGGCACTTTCTTTGGGGAAACTAATTTTTTAGACACCTACACTCCGGGAGAAGTCAATCTTGCTCGTGAAAATGATGACTTATATAGAGAAACGCTTCCCAGAAGACCTTGAGCTAAATGCACAGTTTTTGGACCTTGTTAACTATGTCTACAGGTAATTCACGAGTCACATTGCCTGTGGTCCATGGTGTGTTCCCCGCTCAGCAGTGCAGTGTGACTCTAATCTTGTATGTTCATCTAAGTTGAGTACGCACTTTGATATGAAGATAATATATTTTGATGGCATTTGTCTTTTTTTGAGATTTATATTATGTGTATGGGTGTATGCTTGCATGTATACATATGTGCAGTATCCTCAGAGGCCAGAAGAGGGCATCAGATCCAATAGAACTGGAGTTACAGAGCATTGTAGGCAGCCATGTGGGTTCTGGGAATTGAACCCAGCTCCTCTTGGAAGTACAGCTAGTGTGATCTTAACCACTGATCCATCTTTCCAGCACCCTTGTAGCATTTCTGAGCCCTTGCAGAAGTTTGCCCAAGCCTTCAGGGTGTAACCACACTTTGGCGTTATCGTTTTGGGGAGCTGGTGTATATCATGCTGAACACAGATCTGGGTGGTCACCTGGCTCTTATGTCTCCTCTTACCTCCTCTTATTACAGGGATGAGGCACTTTCTGGCAGTGAGCTGACTGCAAAGCTTGAGCCCGCCTTTCTCTCTGGGCTTCGTTGTGCCCAGCCATTGATCAGGGCCAAGTTTTTCGAGGTTTTTGACAACTCTATGAAGCGCCGTGTCTATGAGCGCCTGCTTTATGTCACCTGTTCCCAGAATTGGGAAGCCATGGGGAGCCATTTCTGGATCAAGCAGTGCATTGAGGTAGGGGGGTGAACTCAACCTCTCTGGCTTAGAGAGCTTGGAGGGTTTCTAAGGCGGCACAGAAGGCAGCAGGTTATCCTGTGAATTGATTACTTTTCTATTGCTGTGTTAAAATACCATGACCATGGCATCATGAAAGAAAGCATTTAATTGGGCTATGGTCCATAGGGTTACAGTCTGCAGTGGTGGAGCTAAGGCATGTCCCAGGGATAGCTGAGAGCTCACATAGCTCCAGCCATGAGGCTTTAGAGCACACTGCAAATGGCAAAAGTCTTTGGAAACAAAAGCCCATTCTCAGTGACACACCTCCTTCAACAAAGCTATACCTCCTAATCCTTCTCAAACAGTTCTACTAACTGGGCACTCAGCATTCTAACGTGAGCCTATGGGGACTGCTCTCATTAAACCACTACATCCTATAACATGAGGTATAGAAATATCTCATCATGTACCTTGTCCTGCTGCAAGGGGAACAAACAGGCCTTGCTGCTAATCATTAGAAGTAGGGATTTAAGATAACATTCTCATTTCACTATGTTAGTTAGAACTTATCAGAAAGCTGGAAGAAACTTTAGTGGGCAAAGATTATTTTTTCTTCACATAGAAACATCCTTAAATTCCATCTACCTAGAAAATTGAACAGACATTGTGGTTATCATCTCATCAGTTGTGAACAGAGTGGGCAGCTTGCCAGTACAGTTTCTTTACTGGGGCAGTTGTGAACAGTGGTGCAGCAGGCAGGTGTGTGTGGTCTATAAAATCCAGCCTATAGAAGGCATGGCGTTCCCCTGAGAGGCAAGTCTGCCATCCCAGGCTTCAGCTACCAGCCGTCACTGGTTTATCAAGTTACTAGTGCTTAGCAGATTTATATACGCTTACCTAGAATGAATGAAACCAACCTTCCCCTTTGAGATAACCGCGGCAAACATTCAAATTCTGATTAATGGAAGGGAACAGTGTCCTGGACCTTGGTGACAGCTGATTGCCATGGTTTCTGTTTGTGAAGAATTGATGTTTCCTCAGTGCCTAAGGAAGCATAAACAGTGGCCCTGTAGCGATTATATACGGGCTACAAGTGGAAATGTCTTGAGGAAGACATTTGTGGTCCAAGGGGACCACATTACAGAAGATCTGAGGCGCTCTCAGCCCATGAGAAGTACGGACTGTTTCTCTGAGGCTGAGGTTCTGGGAGAAAGGAGAGTCATGGGATTGGCTGTGTGGAAAGATGGTTTTGAGAGAGTGAGCTGAAGATGACATAGGAGGTTCCCTGGGCTAGGCTTGGGGCTGTGCCACATGAGGAGAGAAAAGAAGAGTGGAGGGAAATGAAGCAGAGGGCTCTGCCTGGATGATGCCTCTGGGGCAGAAGGGAGGGTGCTAAATCAGAGGAAGTTGGGCCAAGGGCAGCTGGAAAGCAAGTTCAGGCCTGCAGCTAAGGGGTGGGGTGCTGTGGACCTGGGTTGTCTGTGTGTGAGCATCTGTCCTGATACCTGGGTCTTCACACATTCCCAGTTCCAGACTTGAGCTTTAAACTGGTCTTTTTTCCCATAATCCTCTCCAGCTCCTCCTGGCCGTGTGTGAGAAGAGCACAGCCATTGGTACCAGCTGCCAGGGAGCTATGCTCCCATCCATTACCAATGTCATCAACCTGGCCGACAGCCATGACCGAGCTGCCTTTGCCATGGTCACACATGTCAAGCAGGAGCCTCGGGAGCGAGAGAACAGTGAATCTAAAGAAGAGGTGAGTCTCTGCTGCCTAGACAGACAAAGTTGCCACTAATTTTGAGTTGGCAAGGGCAGTGTATCTCCGAAAGCTGAGTGTGGTACCCAGGTTTAGACTTTCTTGCCATTAGCATTGAGAAGCATCTTAGTTTCCATGTTAATTTAGAGACATTGTTCTGAGACAGTTCTGCTTAGAACAGGGTAATCAGTTTTAGTTTTTTCCCTTTGCTGTGGTGCTATACTTGGACTAGAAGTAATATTCATCATGTAGGAACCCAGAGTCAAGCCCTTCACAGCCTTCTGGGAGCCTTCTTTATCACCAACTGGTCCTAGATGAGCAGCATGGAGCTGAAAGTGCGTCTGAAGAAAAGCGTTTCAGCTAAGGCCGGTACCTTAGTCCTCATATCTCCCCTAGCTCTTCATTCTTATGGAGGGCATATGCCAGCACTCTAGGCTAGAGCAACCTGTTGGGGTGAGGGCTTTAGAAGAACGCCATTAGCAACAAGGGAGAGCACTTGTTTCCTTTGCTCTACAGGGGGAGTCAGAGTGAGGTCATGACTTATTTGGTAGAGTACTTGCCTAGCACTAGCGAAATGCTGTGTTTGATCCCCAGCACAGTTCAGTTAAGGAAGACATGCAGCTAATGAGGTCATTTGATATGGTCTTGCTGTAGTCTTTGGTGACTCATCAAGGACGATGACATAGTGGACAGTATAGTTGACTGTTGACTTTGGGGGATACGTTCCTGATTCTATTGTTGACTGTTACTTTCAAGAAGCTAGAGACAGAAAGTTCATTCTTGTTTGCAGCACAGCAAGACACTGACCTAGTGACCCCAGCAGCATCAACATGACCAATTAAGGCTGCTGGGCAGCCTTGCTGCGTCTCAGCCAGTGATAGACGTTTTTGATTCCAATGATGTTTGTACTATTTACTTTGCTTCCTATAATTCAAGTACAGAAACATATGATCATCCTTTCATAGTTGTTTAAGTGAGAGATGCAGTGGGGTGCAGGAAGGCTCATGAGCAGGCAAATGTGAGCCAGAGGACTTATGGCAGCTAAACTCAGAGAGAGTAGAGTTCTGGATCCAGAGTGGTGGCCTTGCTTATGTCTTTTAATTAAAGAATATTTGGGTACAACAAATGTCCTCCATCTGAAATGCCTTGAAACATCCCATTTTGGGTGTTTCTGGATTTTGAAAATTCAGCGTTTTTGTTTTTGTTTTTTGTTTTTTGTTTTTTGTTTTTTGTTTTTTTTAAACTGAATCTGAGAACCCAAATGTTGAAGTCTGAAATACTCTAAAACCCCTAGATTTGATTAAGGGTACTCAGCCTTCTAGAAAACTAAGAAAAATTGGCACTTGTCAAAACTGGAAATGTAGAGAGCTGGCTCAGTACTTATAACACCTGCTGCCCTCTCAGGTCGGGTCCCAGCCACAGTGGGCGGCTCACTGCCACTTGTTACTCTAGTCCCAGGGGGCTTGACGATTTCTTTTGGCTCCCAGGGACATCTGCATTCAGGTGCACATTCCCCACAGACATTCACATGTACACATAATTAAAATCTTCCTTAAAGTAGCCGGTGGCTTATAGGAGCTGTTTGTTGGGTTCTTGTAAATTCCTTGACCTCCTGCATTTCCTTATGTTTTGTTTAGGATGTAGAGATAGATATTGAGCTGGCTCCTGGCGATCAGACCAGCACACCCAAAACCAAAGAGCTTTCTGAGAAGGACATCGGGAACCAGCTGCACATGCTCACCAACAGACACGACAAATTTCTTGACACTCTCCGGGAAGTGAAGGTCTGTGGTCAAGTTTGGAAGTGAATCTCTTCTGCCATGTCTTTATTTCAAAGCTGGGTCTTTCCACACCAGCATCCATTTTTCTCTCATTCATTTCTTCTGAGTTTTTCTTTCTACCCCAGTTGAAACCATTATAGATTGGGGAGAATTTAGATTCAACATTTAATATAATCAAGGAAGCAGATACAGGACTTTACAGGGAAAATAGAGACATTGGTTTCTCTACTACTAACTGTCCTGTGGAAATGGTTAAAAAAAAAAAAATCATTTAGTGATGCCTATAATCAGCAGTGACTCTGGGTTATTGTTCAAGTGCCTAAAATCAGGAAATATGTAAAGTGTGGAGACGGGGCTGCTTCTTAGGAAAGAGCTTCTCTATATGTCTGCTCTTGGTCTCAGTTTCCTCAGATAGGCGCTATGGTTTTCACACACACTAGTTAATCATGGCTGTGGACATTATTGCATTTTGACTCTGTGATCAATTAAGGCTTTGTCCAGTCACTTTTGAGGAGTGTCTCACAGAAACAGTGGTGGTACAGTTTATATCAAGAGGAAAAGGAAGAAAAATCAGTTCCTTATCAGTAATTTCTGTATTGCATTTTCTTGGTAACCAACCTGGATTTCTGCATTGAGTCAGTGTCTGCACTTATATCTGAGTGGCATATAAGTTCTGAGGAAGTAGGACACAGGAACCACATGGATGTAAATGACTAGAAAGGAGGCTGACTCGGCCATGGCCTTGCTGTCCCTTGGCATGGGGATGCAGGAGACCATGGGATGCACGAAGCTTGTTTCTTCCTTACAGACTGGAGCACTGCTCAGTGCCTTCGTTCAGCTGTGCCATATTTCTACAACGCTGGCCGAGAAGACCTGGGTCCAGCTCTTCCCAAGGCTGTGGAAAATTCTCTCCGACAGACAACAGCACGTGAGTCACATCTTAAAATCCTGTTTTAGGAGAATGTGGTTTTAGCTTTTGATAAACACTCATGAACGAACACAATTCTGAGTTCCAGAGCATGATAAAATTATCTATTCTGATCCAAGGATCAGTTATCATAGTGCTACCAAGTGATAAGCGAGAGGCCAGTTCTTCTGTGTTTGAGACAGGGTCGCAGCATATACCCCAAGTTGGCCACAAGATCACACCCTGGCCCAGGCTGGTCCTGCACTGGCCATCCTCCTCCCTTGACCTCTCGAGTGCTGGGGCGGCAAGGGTGCAGCAGCACACCTGGGTCAGGCTTCTTAGTCTTTGAATAGAGACCTGAAAAGGCTCTTTCCTGGGTTCTAGGCTCTGGCAGGGGAGATCAGTCCGTTCCTGTGCAGTGGCAGTCACCAGGTGCAGCGTGACTGTCAGCCAAGTGCATTAAACTGCTTTGTGGAAGCCATGTCCCAGTGTGTCCCCCCAATCCCCATGCGACCGTGCGTGCTGAAGTATCTGGGGAAGACTCACAACCTCTGGTTCCGCTCAACGTTGATGCTGGAGCACCAGGCCTTCGAGAAGGGACTGAGTCTGCCCATCAAACCGAAGCAAACAGCAGAGTTTTATGAGCAAGAGAGTATAACACCACCCCAACAGGTGACTCCTCATCCTACCAGTGACTTTTAAGAAGTACATCTCCCCAGAGGCTTTAAACTCTGCTTCAGGGAAGTTTCTTGGTTGATTAGAAAGTGCACTCAGAAACGGTGATTATTTTCAGGAGATACTGGATTCCCTCGCTGAACTTTACTCCCTGTTACAAGAGGAAGACATGTGGGCAGGCCTGTGGCAGAAACGGTGCAGGTTCTCAGAGACAGCGACGGCCATTGCTTATGAGCAGCATGGTTTCTTTGAGCAGGTGATGGCTCCGGGGCAATGCTTGGTGGATTTGCTACTGGGTCTTCCTTACTATAGTATGCTTAAGTTAGAGTACATTTACACCTGGGAAGGTGGTGGTTACATTGAGAATTGTCAGTTGTTGAAGTACTTGGGATGAAACCCAGATCTTAGTAGACTCTGCAAGCCTTCTATACCCCAACCACACTGTGTTATCTGCTCATGAAGACCCTTTGAAGTCTTAACTTAGAGAAGTCTTGGTACATGCCTTACATGGTTTAAAGTTTGTAGATTTTGCGTGCCTGTATGTACACATATATGAGCACATGTGCCATGGCACACATGGACAGTTTTGTGTAGTCAGTTCTGCTCAGCCACCTTTACCTGGGCCATAGGGTTCAAACTCAGGTTGGCAAACCTTTACCTGCTGAGACAGCTTGACCTCAGCCTCTGGCATCAGAAACTAACATGGATGCTCTTAGGCTGTTCCAGTCTAAGTTGGAAATAATGCGTAGATGCACTTCAGTCCTTGGCCTCATGCTTCCTATGAGACCCACGCACTGTTTACCTGGAGACTCTTGACCTTGTGTAGGATGCTGGGGCCCAGAACTGAACATATTTGCATGTCCTGTGGCTTTCTCTGCCACCTTTGTGAGGGTTATTCTCTTCTCTGCTCTCTGTCTAAAGGTGAGTGGTGGGCATCAGGTAACCCTGGACAAGAAGACTGTCATTGTTCCTAGGTCCCTGGCTAGCTTGCCCCAAGCAGCTGAGAGAAGACAAAGAAAACCCTCTCTCCTCCGTAGTCTGATTGCGTGGTTACTGTTCTAGGCCCAAGAATCCTACGAAAAGGCAATGGACCGAGCCAAAAAAGAGCATGAGCGGAGTAATGCCTCCCCTGCTATTTTCCCTGAGTACCAGCTGTGGGAGGACCACTGGATTAGGTGAGTTGAGCCAGGCCTTGGTGGGATTTCTTTGATAATATATATAGTATTTTACCTGCATGTCAGGGTGCATGTGCGATGGAGGAGATCAGCACAGCTTGTGGCATTTGTCCGCTCCTTCCTCTTCTAAGTACCTCAGGCTTGGTGGCAAGCACCTTTACATGTAGACATCTTGCCAGCCCATCAAACACCAGCTTTTGAAAATCAAGTATTCTAACACAATATAGTTCAGAGATACATTGATTGGATGTATATGTGCTAAGGGATAATGGCAAGAAAATGAAGTCTTTGTTTTTCATTATTAGACTACTTTCTCTTAGGCCAGAAACTGTCTGTGCAATAAAGCACTGCATTTATAACAGTTGTCTAGAATCTGAACTGAGGTGTTTCCAGCAGCATTCACTGGCATCTCATGGCATGAGGTCATGGGCATCATGAAGGTGGATGTAGTCAACATGGCAAGTGCTTCCAGAAGCATCTCAGATTGATTATGTGTTTGATTTTAGGCTAATGTGTGCTTGTTGTGGATCTAGAACCTTTTAGTGGTACTAAGTAGCTGGCCACCCTCAGATTTGGTTATGTGACTCCATCTGGGGCTCCTGGTGTAGAAATGTATGGACGGGCCAGGCATGGTGGCTCACACCTTTAATCCCAGCACACAAGAGGCAGAGGCAAGCGGATCTCTGAGTTTGAGGTCAGCGTGGGCTGCATAGTGAGACCCTGTCAGGGGAAGTTTCATATCTGTGAGTTTTTTCTGTTTCTCAAAAGGGTTGGTTGCTACAGAATCTAAGAAACTAATGTTATGTATAGTTGAATGTGCTGCTGAGGAACCAGTCATTGGTGCCTGCCCTCAGGATGTAGGGCTCTGCTTTGTTGGCCGCGAGGTCATAGGCAGGTCTGCTGAAGGCAAGCCCGGGTAGCGTCCCACCGCAGTGTGCTGTGGCTCTCTTGTCTTCGGTAGTGATGTGTGTCTTCACACCTTCCCCTTCCTGAGTCGTCGGTGTGCTGTCCTGACTGAGCTCTTCCTTAACCCCCGGCTCCTAGGTGCTCCAAGGAGCTGAACCAGTGGGAAGCCCTGACTGAGTTTGGCCAGTCCAAAGGCCACATAAACCCCTACCTTGTCCTGGAATGCGCATGGAGGGTGTCCAACTGGACTGCCATGAAGGAGGCACTGGTGCAGGTAAGGCCCCTGTCAAGTTGTGCTGTTAGCAAGGACCACAGTACCTGGTTCTCTGCCACTGAGATTTTTCCTAGCTTTGAGTAAGTTTTGTATTAACTGAGCATTCAGTTAGTGTGTGGGTGTGTATCAGTGGTGTTGGTATAGGGCCTGCAGGGGGGAGGGAGGGAGAGAGAGAGAGAGAGAGAGAGAGAGAGAGAGAGAGAAAGAGAGAAACAGTAGTGCAGTGCCTGCAGAGACCAGAAGGTGTTAGATCTCTGGGAGCCAGAGTTACCGGTGTAGGGTGGTTGTTGTAGATGCTTACACCAAACTCAGGTGTTCTACAAGAGCACCGGATGTTTGACCCACTAAGCTAAGCCATCTCCTGTCAATCAGTTATACTTGAAAATGAGTATTGGGTATGTATAAAGATCTTAACCTCTGAGAACAAAAGTAACACCAAGAAAAGGTTTGGAATAAAGTTGATGGAGTTGGTAGATTTTTGTCAGAAGAATGATCAGGACTAACACACAAGCCAGAACAGCCCAGGCTGGCATGTTTGCTGTTATCTGAAAAGTCACTGATGGGAGGGCGCAGGCTCTTGTTTTGAAGTATATTGGGCATGGGGGTGTGATATGCAGTGTGAGCAAGGTGCTTAAAATTACTTGGTCCTGGAGGGTCTGTACATACAGCACCATGATGGGTACAGTCCCTGTCTTCTCCCTGGGAGCTTTTGCGGTGCACTCTGCGACCCAGGAGACTTGACTGACTGCTCACCTGAGTTCAGGAGAGGTTCCTGGAAGAGCAGTGGAAGTGCTTGGCTTCTTTAGTGAAAGCTGGTTTTAACTCTAGCTCCAGAGTTCTGTGTATTGCTTTGTGTAACTGGCCACAGTTTGGAGGATCACCCTCACTGCCTTGGCTGTTAACTCTCGCTCCAGGTGGAGGTCAGCTGCCCAAAGGAGATGGCTTGGAAAGTTAACATGTACCGAGGATACCTGGCCATCTGCCACCCTGAGGAACAGCAGCTCAGCTTCATTGAGCGCCTGGTGGAGATGGCCAGCAGCCTGGCCATCCGAGAGTGGCGGCGGCTGCCCCATGTAGTGTCCCACGTGCACACACCTCTTCTTCAGGTAAGTACTGCCCCCTCCCAGAGCTCAGCCTGGGATTTTTAGGGCTACAGAGCCGCTGAGGTCCATGGATGAGCCAGTGACTCGTCTCCTCCTCTCCGATGGGAATTCATCCTCAGGAAAGGAAGGCCAGAGTCAGCACATTAGGGGAAAAACTGTGGCTTTTCATTTTGGAACTGAGGGTCTGAGACATTCTCACAAGTGATTGTGATTTTACAAGGCCACCTTTAGGCACATAACAGTGTGAAGCTACTATCAGACAGGTCCCCATCCAGCCTTGGAAGACTGAAGTGACTTCTGCCCTTATGTCCTCCTTTGGGTATCAGTAGAAATGTGTCTGGAGATTTGTGGAAAAGTACTTTAAAGAAAGAAAAAGAAAAGATTTATTTATGTATGTATATGATGTAAATGGGTGCTCTATTCACATATATGCCTGCAGGACAGAAGAGGGCATCAGATCCCATTTAGATGATTGGGAGTCACCACCATGTATGTGGATGCTGGGAACTGAACTCAGGTCCTCCGGAAGAGCAGCCAGTGCTCTTAACCACTGAGCCCCCTCTCCAGCCTGTGAAAGAGTACTCTTGAAACTAATCCAATCTATTGGGTTTGTCATGGTGTGTAGATTAATGTGTTTTATGTTGTAAATAGCTCAGTGTGGGCTACAGTGTGAAGCATCCAGATGGTCCATTTGGGAGTCAGTTTCTAGAGCTCAGAGGACCACACTTTGTCATGGGCTTCTTGTTGGGAAGAGTGGTGTGAGACATTAGAATGTGTTACAGAGCTACTGGTATTTAATCTGGGGTCTTCCTGCAGATAATCCAGTCCTGGATATCTTTTAAAACACGATTGTTTGGTTTAAGAGGTTAAATCCCAGTGAGTTCTGGTGGCAGGGATTCAGGGCACAGCACTGGAGCTTCTTATAAAGATTTGAACTTCCTGTCTGAGACTGTGTCCTGAGGAGCCACAGCTTCAGTGAACAGTGCCTTCTTGTCAGTTCAGTGCTTTTCTGTGTGCCTAATCCCTCTCTGCTTTTCCTGAAAGAGTGCTCTAAAATGACAGTTACTCTACACACATGTGATTGTCCAAATCTAGGTTACTGAACTAACTATTCTCAAGCTTTAATTACCAGTGGCCTCCTACTCTACAGTATAGGAGAATCGCTGCTGTGGCTGTTGGATCTCCAGGGATTTTTTTTACTTCCTTTGGTTCCTTGCACTCACACATACATGTATGTGCGATTAAACCTAGGGCCTTCATGCTAGGCAGTAGCCCCCTCTTGTTGCATAGAAAGAGTTAATGGCTGCATTTTTGAGCTATTCAGTAAAAATACCAGCCATGAGTAACAGTTTATTGTGAAAACATAGGAATTATCGTACAGTATATTTAAAGTATAAAAGGCAGCTTATTACATGATCCTGATGTCTGAATGTCTTGGAAGGTAAATGAAAGCTGTCTAATTTTCTCACTGCTTTGCTAATGGTATGTAATGGGAGTATTTGTTGGTGATCTGCTGTGGATAAGTCCTACTGCATTTTAAGAGGCGATTATTAGGGCTGGAGAGAAGTTTTGAGCAGTTAAGAGCACAGAGGTTAAGTTCCCAGCACCCACACAGTGGTTTACAACTACCGGGTGTGTCTGTTCTGAGGGATCCAACCCAAGTGATAGCTGCCTCCATACACACCACTAGGAAATGGTTTTGTTACGGGTTTCTCTGTTTAGCCTGACTGTCCAGGAACTCCGTCTATAGATCAGGCTGGCCACAAACTCAGATCTCTGGGTGCTGGGATAAAAGATGTATGCCGCTGTGCCTGACTGTTTTTGTTTTCTGAGACAGGGTCTCACTATGTAGCCTTGGCTGGTCTAGAACTCAGGCTAGTCTCAAACTCTTAGAGATCTGCCAACCTCATCGTTGTGAATTCTCACCACAACATCCAGTGTTTTTGTGTGTGTGTGTGTGTGTGTGTGTGTGTGTGTGTGTGGTGTGTGTGGTGTGTGTGGTGTGTCAAAGTCAGAGGACATCTTGGGACAGTTGGTTCCACTGTGTTCTCAGCCTTGAAGTCAGTCAGCACCTTTGCCACTGAACCTTCTTTCCAGCCCCCTAACTAAGAAATCTTAGAGAACAACCATAAAGAAACTTTCAGGGAGCCTTTCAGATTTAGGCTTTTTGTTGGATTTATTATTGTTGTTATTTTGGTTTTTGAGACAGGGTTTCTCTGTAACTGGCTTTGCTGAAACTCAATCTGAAGATCAGACTGGTCTCGAACTCAGAGATCGACCTGCCTCTACCTCTGAGCATTGGGATTAAAGGCATACACCACCATTCCCAGCTTGGGCTGTTTGGTTTTTGTGTATGCGTCCTGGCCCAGGTACAGAGGTCAGAGGACACCTTTTCAAAATCAGTTCTCTCCTTCCACCAGGGGATCTGGGGATCAGGCTCTGACCACCGGACTCAGGTTGACTGAGGTTGTGAGGCTGGGGGGGCAGTACCCTTCCTTCCCCGCTGAGCTCTTACCCCGCCCCCAGCTATGTAATCTCTCCACGCTCTCTTAGGCTGCTCAGCAGATCATTGAGCTTCAGGAAGCTGCACAGATAAATGCAGGCCTGCAGCCCAGCAACCTAGGCAGAAACAACAGCCTCCATGACATGAAGACGGTGGTGAAGACTTGGAGGAACCGGCTGCCCATCGTGTCTGACGACTTGTCCCACTGGAGCAGCGTCTTCATGTGGCGGCAGCACCATTACCAGGGTAAACCGACCTGGTCCGGCATGCATTCATCATGTAATTTTCCAGACGCCCCGCTGTGCTGGTTTCATGTCTTCGTTTTGTTTTGTTTTTTTTTTCCCAGATTTTGTGTTCTGGGGTAGATGTAAGCAGTAGCGGTGGTGATGGCGAGGGGAAAGGTGGAGGTGGGAGACAGTGGGAAGGTTTTGTGCCTTGTACCCTGCCTTAGCCGGGATAGAGCTCAGGGGTGCAGGCCAGGACACTTGAGTCTCAAAGCACCTGTTCTCAGCTGACCTTGTGTCCATTCCTGGTTTCCCTGCCCTAAGCCCACCAGGCATCCTTACATTGAGAAGCCAACTCATGATTCTGTGACCTTCTCAGGGAAGGCAGACATGCTGTACTTTTCCTTCTTTTCCCCTTTGAGGTGGGATCTCATATATCCCAAGCCGGCCTCCTTCATTGTATGGCTGAGGGCCGAGGATAGCCTTGAACTCTGATCTTTCCTCCTCAGCCGCCTGAGTGCTGGGCTACAGCATGCTTCATCATGTCCCATTTTTGTGGTGTTAGGGATAAACCCAGGGCTTCGTGCATATTAGGAAGTATTATACAAACTAAGCCCCACCCCGCCTCTAGTCTGTGCCGCAGCATTTCAGGGACAGCACTAAGGGTGTATCCTGTTTTCATGAGCCATGTTCCGTGTGTTCTTCATTTTTCTTTAAGCCTGACTGTGACATGCTTAGAGAAAAC
Organism: Sigmodon hispidus; assembly: GCA_004025045.1. Taxonomy (NCBI): domain Eukaryota; kingdom Metazoa; phylum Chordata; class Mammalia; order Rodentia; family Cricetidae; genus Sigmodon; species Sigmodon hispidus. Next base: position 44,655 of record PVIH01008824.1, on the reverse strand, counting down.
TGTGACATGCCTGACAGCTAATTCCTTTGCTCTTTAGCTATTGTAACTGCGTATGAAAATAGCTCTCACCACGACCCAAGTTCCAATAATGCCATGCTTGGAGTTCACGCCTCAGCTTCGGCCATCATCCAGTATGGGAAAATTGCCCGGAAACAAGGTCTAGTTAATGTGGCATTGGATATACTGAGCCGTATTCATACCATCCCTACTGTTCCCATTGTGGATTGCTTCCAGAAGATTCGACAGCAAGTGAAATGCTACCTTCAGCTGGCAGGAGTGATGGGCAAGAATGAGTGCATGCAGGTGGGTCCTGGAGGTGACTGTGTTGGGCTCCTAGGCCAGACAGAGAGGAAGGAAGACAAGACTGTTCCAGACACAGCCTGACAGTGGGGGCTGTTCGTCCAGAAGAAATAAAAGGAAATCTTTCAGTGTTAACACTGCATCTGTGGCCTCTGTTCTATCAAGTGCTTAACTATGTGTTATAAAGCAAGAGGTAAGGTCGTTTCTGGCCATGTCTGTGCCCAGAGGACCAAGTGAAAGAGACAGCAGGTCTGGCTGGACATGGTGCTTTGGAAAGAAAGGGCTTTGTAAGTACTTGATGAATTGTCTAGAAATTTCAAGAGCCTTTTCTCCTTCTCCATTTCTGAACAGGGCCTTGAAGTTATTGAGTCCACAAACCTAAAATACTTCACGAAGGAAATGACAGCTGAGTTCTACGCGCTGAAGGGAATGTTCCTGGCTCAGATTAACAAGTACGCAGGCTGTGGACTGGGTGGCAGGGTCTCTAGCTTTTCCTTTGGAACTCGTAGCCAGTGTGTGACTCAGAACTGGAAGTTAGGCGGTTTCATGATAACTGGGGAGGCATTCTGTGTGTGGTGCCCTCTGTGCAGAGGAGCTCACAGCAGAGCTGTGTGTTACCTCACAGTGTCTCAGGAGAGTGGCATAAGCACAGACCTGGTGGTGACGAGGGCTCCTTACCTGATCCCTCAGGCTGTCTGTTGGGAGGATAGTAGTTTCCTTTTGTGTATTGTGGGCTTCTGCTGTTTTGGCTGGTCTTGCTGTGTTACCCAGTCAGAACTCAAGCTCCTCACCTCTGTCATCCTGTTGGGCCTTCTAACTTCCTACTTGTCTTAGGAGAGTGGTTTTTGTTTTAGATCCACAGTTGGCTCCGACTGTGGGCTAGATCCATCCGGGATCCAGGTTTGAATGGGAAGTTATATAGAACCCCACCTGTGTCTTACTAGACAACGTCTACTTGGTCAAAGCCTTTCCTGTGCTTTTGGAATTGGCTGCTAGTTCTTTTTGGGGACTGAGCCTTCCTATTCATAAAGGCCTGTTTTCTTGATTTGTCTTAGACATGAGCAGTGGTAGGAAAAGGACATCTGGAATCACTGTTGGGAAATAGTCTGACAAGTGGCAGTGCACTGAAAACATCAAGACTCAGTTGCCCTAGGCCCAGAGGTTTGCTCTGTGGTCTAAAAGGAGGTGCTATTCCAGAGTGTCTATAGCAGTCCTAGTCACTACAGGCACAATGTGGAAAGAGCGTCAGTGTTAAGTGAACAGCTGTCTCTGCATACAGTAGAGTTGTGTAGCCTCAGGACCAAATGGTGTCTAGCACATGCTTCTATGTGGATACCTCAGAAACATTGCGCTGGGTGAAGTCTGGCTGAAAGGTTCGTACATACGTACGATATATAGCTTAACTGCAAGAAATGTGTCAGGCTAGAGAGCTGTTCAGTGGTTAAGAGCACCAGCTGCTCTTCCAGAGGTCATGAGTTCAATTCCCAACAACTACATGGTGATTCACAACCATCTATAGTGGGATCTTAGGTCCTCTTCTGAAGGGCAGACAGACATACAGATCCAGCACTCATGCATAAAATAAAGTTGCATTTTTTTAAAAAAGAAAAAAGTGTGTCAAGTACATCAGCCCACCAAGATGGAGAGCAGGTCAGAGGGGGGGGGGCGGGCAGGTGGGCCTCCGCATTGCTGACAATCAGAGTAACTACTTAAGGAAGGTTGTACAACAGTCCACGAGTGTGTTAACTATTCCTCAAGGTTCCCTTTGGTTAGTTTGTTATGGATTTTTAAAACAGTGTCTGACAGTGTACCTCAGGCTGGCCCGTAGCTTGGTATGTGCTCTCGGCTAGCTTTGACTTTACGGTCCTCCTGCCTGCCCCTGCTGCCCGAGTGAGTCCTGGGTTGACAGTTACGAGCCACTGCCAGTTGAAATCCTGTATTTGGAGCAGTGTGGAGTCACATGCTGTGTTTTTGATCTACACAGATCAGAGGAAGCCAACAAAGCATTCTCAGCGGCTGTGCAGATGCACGATGTGCTGGTGAAGGCCTGGGCCATGTGGGGTGACTACCTAGAGAGCATCTTTGTGAAGGAGAGGCAGCTGCACCTGGGTGTGTCTGCCATCACCTGCTACCTTCACGCTTGCCGGCACCAGAACGAGAGCAAGTCAAGGAAATACTTGGCCAAGGTGAGGCTGGGAGATCCATCTTGGCCACACAGCAACTGGTAGCCTTGGGCTTGGGTCAGTACCTGGCTCCAAGGCTGAGTGACGGCAGCTTTCCTGCCCTCACTGCCATCTCTCTACAGTGAAGCTAAGGAAACAGGCCTGAGCATCCTGGGGTCACACCCTGGACAGAGCCTTCTAGGCCAGAGGGGACTGGAATTCACTCACCTATGGTGTGCCTCAGCATAGCCAGAATTAATGTTTGCAGGAGACATAGGACTAAGCTCCCTGGTTGAACATGAGCTCTGGACTGTATTGTGTCAGCACATATGGTAGCTTAGCCAGCTGGACCCGCCCTTCTGTGACACCCTCCTGCACTCTGCAGTCACAAGCCCTGAAGGGCCATTTCATTTCCAACATTGAAGAATGCCAGCCCCCAGCATGTAGCTTGCCTGCTGCAGGTTGCTGATAATCAGAGTCTCTCAAAAATCCGTTTGGTTTGGGTGAGGGCACACCTGTGAACAAGCAGGTTATCTACCTATCATCTTCATGCAGTTACTGCCAGTCTCCAGGTGGGATCAATTCACACCATCTTTAATGTTAAAAGAATAACTGGATTCAAATTATAGATTCTATTCAGCTGTAAAGGTTACATATACTTTATGCTCGTGGCCAATAAATACCACTTCATTTAAGGTGAGGAAAAGCCTCTTGACTGAAGCTCAGAATTCTTGTAACTAAAGCTTGTCGTCTGCCCCAGGTGTTGTGGCTTCTGAGTTTTGATGATGACAAGAATACTCTGGCAGACGCTGTGGACAAGTACTGCATCGGGGTGCCCCCCATCCAGTGGCTGGCATGGATTCCACAGCTGCTCACCTGCCTGGTGGGCTCTGAGGGCAAGCTGCTCCTGAACCTCATCAGCCAGGTGGAGTTGGGCAGGCCTGGGCCCCATAGGGCATCCTTCTGTATGTCTGTAGGAGTCTGAGGAATGAAGACCCCTTTTGTTTGCTTGTCTGTTGTTGTTAAGGTTTCTCCGGATAGTCCTGACTGTCCTAGAACTCACTCTGTAGACCAGACTGCCCTTGAACTCGCAGAGATCTGCCTGCCTCTGCCTCCCAAGTGCTGGGACTAAAGATGTGTGGTTTGCTACTGCCACCACCAGAATTTATGTATTTTTTATGTATGAGTGCTCTTTCTGTATGTACACCTGCACACAAGAAGAGGGCACCAGATCTTACTATAGATGATTGTGAGCCACCATGTGGTTGCTGGGAATTGAACCGAGGTCCTCTGGAAGAGCAGCCAGTGCTCTTAACCTCTGAGCCATCTCTCCAGCCCCGGTAGTAGTGGTGTAGTTAGATGGGGCTGCACAGGACCTCTATTACTTCTTAAAGTCACAGCTCCTCCTGGATGAGCAGCCACCAGCTCTGCCCAGCGGAACAAGCAACACCCCTCTGGTTCTGTCCACATGGACATTAGATGGGCTGTAATTCCTGGAAAAGCCATTGTTTTGCTTGAGAACTCATGCAGTAATGCTCCTGAACCCTGGCATTTTACTTAGAGCTTAGCTGCCAGGCTACTGTCTCAGTCTGTCCCGTATTGTCACTTAGACAGTGGCTGCACACACAAGTCAGGTGCCCTGTGGCCTTGGCAGTGAGATGTGCCTATCTTCTTCTGTGGCACATCTAGACGGGTTGGAATAACAGGGTAACGGCTGCTCGGTCACAAGCAGAACTGATGCCTGCCACCTTGAGTACATGTTTCTTTGACTCTTACTGCAGTTGCACAGAGTAAAAGTTGCCCTTAGTGGGCTTGTCCCTTATTTGGAGTCACTGTCTGACTTGGAATGGCTTATGCTCAATACCATGACTAACAGATACACAGGAATCTTTCATTGGCTAAGATCCAGGTCTGGGGTGGTTTCTGGCATTAATGCTCACTGGGTAGGATTTATGAGACAGGTCTGTTGTGGTTTTAAACACTTGAGCTAGCCATTTTATTTATTAGCACAGCTGCATGTATTATTACATCAATCACTTGGTATTGGCCTCTTTGACCCAAATGCCCATTTTGACCCAACCAAAACTCATCCCTGTCTGCTCACAGTTACTCTCCCTGTGCATTGTCCATCACCCACAATATGTACTGGGGATGGAAGCTGTTGACCCTTGCTGTCTCTGAGCAGGTTGGACGAGTGTATCCCCAAGCCGTCTACTTTCCCATCCGGACTCTGTACCTGACCCTGAAGATAGAGCAGAGGGAGCGCTACAAGAGTGGTACGTCTTGGTTGGGAAAGCTGATGGGTCTCAGAGGGGTCAGTCTATGGGGTATCCCAGAGCACTGCTGCTACAGGGCCAGAGGACCAAGCCTAGTGGTTGAGTAGTTTATGGTTCTTCTGCCACAGTGGGAAAGGCGTTCATGGGGAAACTTACTGGAAGCCCCAGCTATAGGAAATTAGTTCTTCTTAGCAACAAGCTGTCAATGTGTAGATGTACTGCAGTCCTGATGAGGACTGTCTGAGCTGTCAGAAATCTGGTTTCTAGTACTAAGAACAGTCAAAGAATATGACTTTGGATCTACCTTGAATAGCTTTAATGAGGAAAGGACTGACTTAGGGGTTTGGGGTGCTGAGTAAGCATGGTGTTTCATACCCAAAGTCAGTTGTCCTTTTGATGTTGCCCCAGAGCTCCCTGAGAACGACTGGGTACCAGGGACACAGCGCTCTGCATCTCTTAGACTTGGTCACTTGAAGATTAAGGCTATTTTCTTAGTTCTTGATTAAATACAGTGATCTCAAGCTAGAAATTGGCCATGTAGTATTCTGCAGTGTATTTCTCAAAGAGAGACTATTTTTCAAAATCATCATTTTGTAAGTGGGTATTGGCCTTTCTGAATGAAGTGTGTAGACCAGTTTTTGTTGTTGTTACTTTGTTTTGTTTTAAGCTGCTTTTAGGTTCTTTAAACTTCAGTAGCAAGGAATGTATTGGCAAGTGGTTTTCCAAATGTTTTATATCAGACATCAGATGATGAAGGGGCCTAGGGAGCCATGGCAGTTGCCCACTTGGACTCTCTGGTCCCCTGGCACACACACGGGCTTTTCCCTGGACTACCTGTAGCCAGGACATAGCTGACCATGCACTCTGCTCCTCAGTCAAGTGGGACAGTTGTTCTTAGAACAAGGGCATCTTTACCCTGTCCCTGGGAAAGAAAGGTCTTGTCCCACAATGGCAGGAACCAGCCAGCGTTCCTGTGGCCAGTGTGTCCTGTAGCGTTCTGAACTTGTCATCAGTGGGTCTTGCGCTGACATTGGCGTTGTGTGTGTTGCTCTCAGATTCTGGACAACAGCAGCCCAGTTCAGTGGGTAACCAGTCCCATTCTGCATCAGATCCAGGGCCCATAAGAGCAACAGCGCCCATGTGGCGCTGCAGCCGAATCATGCACATGCAGCGAGAACTTCACCCCACTCTCCTGTCTTCCCTGGAAGGCATCGTCGACCAGATGGTCTGGTTCAGAGAGAACTGGCATGAGGAGGTAGGTGGACCCGATTCTGCAGCTGCTGCCTCCCCGTAGAGGGAGTGGATGGTACCAGAAGTCTTCAGACTGAGGTTTCTGCTCAGCCCAGCTGTTCTCTGGACACCAATACAGCTTCGAGTTGTTGAAGTAGGAGGAGGGGGTGGGGGGAAAGTTTTTGTAACTCAGTACGTAGAGTGCTTGCCTGGGATCCCAGCACTATATAAACCATGGCGGCCCATTCCTGCAATCCTGGAACTCAGGAGATAGGGGCAAGAACATTAGCAGTTCAAGGACACCCTGGGCTACATTGAAGTTAAGGCAGCCACTCTACTTCATTGTACCTCTGTGGGCTCAGTTACTTTTTGACTGGCTGCTGGTGGCCACTGTGTGTGAGGGAAGGACAGTGGCTATGGCATAGGTAATGTGTAGATAATTACTTTGAGCTTATTCTCAACTCTACTGTCTCCTTAAGGACAATCATTTGGGCTAGAGATAAAATACAACATGTTTTCCTGCCCAGTCATGCTATCTTACTGGGCTCTGCGCCAGCTTGTTGATGTGAGAGTTCATAGGTAACCCTGGGTGCCCAGTGTTGGTAAAGGCAGAAATGACTGGGTGAGTGGTCTGGGCACAGAGGGTGCCTTTGGTGACCTCACTACTCTCTGGCTGATGGTCTTCTTCTCTTCTGCCAGGTGCTCAGGCAACTCCAGCAGGGCTTGGCAAAATGTTACTCTGTCGCTTTTGAAAAGAGCGGTGCTGTGTCGGATGCCAAGATCACCCCTCACACTCTTAACTTTGTCAAGAAGCTGGTCAGCACATTTGGCGTGGGCCTGGAGAACGTGTCCAACGTCTCCACCATGTTCTCGAGTGCAGCCTCCGAGTCTCTGGCCCGCCGGGCACAAGCCACAGCCCAGGACCCCGTCTTCCAGAAGCTGAAGGGCCAGTTCACCACAGGTGAGTCTTGTCCTGGGCACATATTAGTTTAGTCAGACTTTGCTAAAACACAAACTGTGGCCAGATGTGGTGGGCATGCCTTTGATCTCAGCACTGGGAAGGTAGAGGCAGGTGGATCTTTGAGTTTCAAGTCAGTCTGGTTTACATGGCACAGTGTCTCCCATACTGCTGAGAGCAGTTTACCCCAAACAGGTCCCTAGGCACCTGAGTGGACATGGAAACAAGATTTGCCTTTATTCCTCAAAATTAACTGAAACATTTTTACTTACTGTTTTTGTAACTGTCCAAACCATCCTTTATTCACTGATACAGACTGAAACCGCAGGGGACATGGAGTTTCTCTTTCTGTCTCTCCAGCTGGCTAAATACTACTAAACCACAACTTCAGTCTCCAAACTTCAGTAATTTCCTCATTGTCCTTAAAGAATGCAATTAAAGCTGTGTTGTGAGTGCCTATAGTGGATACCTGTTAATTATGCAAAATACCTCACAGTTTCAGCCACAGCCTACTGTGACTCTACTTGACATGTAGAGTGTGGCCATGTCGCCTCACAGGTGGTCTGGGAACACTTGGGCTCCTGTTGGTGAACTGTAAGGTGCCTGAGAGTAACACAACCTGCCTCAGGCTGAGGCTTCCACATGATAGACCTTTATTGAGGACCACCCAGGGATGTGTATGCATCCCTGTGATCCCTGCACTTGGTGTACTTACTGACACACACACATTCTCATCCACAGAGATGAGAAATAAGAAGAAAAGGATTTGGGCTCTGCCCTCTTTTTCACCATGAACCTAAGTACGGTTGGCTAAGATTCTTGCCTCTGAAGTCATCCTGCTGAAGGGAGAATCTCATGAGATCAACGTTTTACCATCACACTTAACTTACAGACACCAAGGACCAGTGGCTTCTCTCTGAAGGCCACTGCCCAGTGTCTTTATTTGTTCAGTGTAGTCTAACACAGAATCAGATATGGGATGAAGCACTTGAATCTCAGTGTAAAAGCTACAAAACCAAAAACTCAAAAGAAGTTAAAATTACAAGGTTTCCTCAGATACAGCCATAGTCAATGAGAGCAGTCTGCCCTTGCTAGTGACCTACCCCCATGAGGCTGCTTCTGTGTGTATGTAATCAGCTGTCTCCACCTAAAGAGAAGGGAGAGCACTTGGATTCTCATTTGACGAGGTGTGCATGAATGTTCATCACTAATCTACAAGCTAGAGACCACTGGGGTCTCCTGCAGTAGGTAGAGCATAGAATAGCTGAGTGGTTCATCCTAACTCAGCAATGGAAGGGAGTCAGTCACTGGTACACATTTCACTGGGATGATTCTCAGAGAACCCACTCTGGTGCTGCCAGGAGTCTATCCACGATTGGGCCAGCTGGGCCGACACTGCCACTGAGCTACCTCAGCAACCCCTTGTGAGGAATTCAGTGACAGTCTAAATTGCAACTCTGGTGGAGTGTATGCTTATCTTGGTCATCGTTTTAAAAATTGAGTTGTAAACCAGATAGATGTCATGGAAGGAAAGAAAAAAAAAATGCATTGACTAATGAAAACAGACTGTTTATTTGCAGAAGTTTATGCAGGGCCTGTGAGGTTGGACAGCCAAAGACCTGGTGCACTGCCTCCCTTAACCCTCTCAGCCTGTTCCTGAGTGGAGCCCAGGACTTCCTTCATGCTGTGCAGGCACTCTACCAACCCAGCTATTTCACTCTCAACCTTTGAAGCTGGTTTTAACTGTTTATTTTATTTGGCAGATTTTGACTTCAGTGTTCCGGGATCTATGAAGCTTCACAATCTGATTTCTAAATTGAAAAAGTGGATCAAAATCCTCGAGGCTAAAACCAAGCAGCTTCCCAAATTCTTCCTCATAGAAGAAAAGTGTCGGTTCCTGAGCAATTTCTCAGCTCAGACGGCTGAAGTGGAGATCCCTGGGGAGTTCCTGATGCCTAAGCCTACACATTACTACATCAAGATTGCCCGGTGAGCGCAGGACTTCAGGATGGCCTTGGGGTGCTGCCATGCTGGTTCCTGGTGTGGGGTGTACAGTTCCATTGTTGCTGACTATAGGGTTAGTGTCCTGAGAGAAGGCCAGGTTTATCTGCAGACCTTTTCTAAGTCACCATAGAACTTGGAAAACTGAACCATCCAGGTGTTTATTATGTAAGAGCCTCTCTGGACCAGATGTGATGGTGTGATGCTAAAGCAGGAAGATGGTTCTAAGTTAGAGCCACCCTGAGCGCCACAGCAAGGCCTATACCAGGCAGGCCTGCTGAGACACTATCCAGAACAACAGAAAAGGGGCCAACGAATGGCTCAGTGAATAGAGAGGCCTACCACCAAGCCTAGTGATCCCAGTTCAATACCCAGAATCCACGTGGAGGAAGGAGAGAACCCACTCTGATGTCCATAGGTATACCGTGTATGCAAAATGAAGAAAAAATGTAAGTTCCAGGACAGCCAGTATCTTGAAAGAACAGAGAAATCTTGTCTTGAAAAAAGCCAAACCAAACCAAAACAATAAAAGGTTATTGGGAAAAAGCCCAAAGTAAATAAAAGTAAAAGCATAATTGAGAGTTGAAGAATTTACTAGAATGTGTTGAATCCCACTTGAGGTATGAGTAGTACTTTGGAGAAGCTGCCTCCAGCAACTGACAGGCAACTTGCTTCTTATTTCTGAATTGGCTCTGCCTTCCCACACCAGCAGACCTGTTCCCCTCTCGTCCCTCTAGATTCCCATCACATCTCTGTGGCCGCTAAACCTCCCTGCCTGCTTGACTGTGACAGTCCTTAACACTGTTTCCCCAAGGGAGAGTCTGGCTCATGCTCTCCTTCATCTGCTTCTGCAGCTTTATGCCCCGAGTGGAGATTGTACAGAAGCATAACACGGCGGCCCGCAGGCTCTACATCCGAGGACACAATGGCAAGATCTACCCATACCTGGTCATGAACGACGCCTGCCTCACCGAGTCCCGGCGCGAAGAGCGGGTGCTGCAGCTGCTCCGCCTGCTAAACCCTTGCTTGGAGAAGAGGAAGGAGACCACCAAGAGGCACCTGTTCTTCACAGGTGAGAGCTCAGGCCGCCTCAGGGAAGCAGCAGAGGGCACACCTGCCTCAGCTGCTCTCTCCTGTGTTCAGCTCTGCACGCTATTGTTTGGGGCTGTAGCACTGTGGGGTTGCTTTGTCTGGGCTAAACTGAAAGCAACAGGATGTCCTCAGTCCCAGAGCAGTCTTTCTTTGTGCACCTGGGCTGCTGGCTTTTGGGGTGTGATCTCTGAGGTTGGGAGTCCTTCTGCATGCCTGTGCCCTAATCCTACATGGACCATTCTCACAGCAAAGGTGTGACCAGCCCCACTCGCACCCCCACCTTTTTTTTTTTTTTTTTTGAGATAGTATCTGGCCTGGAACTCAAGAGTTTTGCCTGTCTCTGCTTCTCACATGCTGTGACTAAAGATATGTACCATCCTACCCAGCTTAGCCTAGCTCATTTTGATCAGAGATATCTGACTTTTAACTTTTAGTATCTTAAAATCTGTAGATTCAGGGGCTGGAGAAGATGGTTCAGTGCATGAGACCGTATGAAAAGATAGGTGTCCAGCACTTAACTTCATTGCCTGTCACTCCCCTTCCAGAGGATGTGGCTCCCTCGTCTGTCCTTCATGCGCCGCTACACTCAACATCCACATAACCACACTCAGACACAGTGTATACATACAGCTAAAAATACAAATAAGGAGTTAGAGAGCTGCCTCAGCACTCAGCTGGCTGCTCTTCCAAAGGCCTGGGTTTGTGTTCCAGCATCCACGTGACAGCTCACAACCAGTTTTGTTATATATATATAATTGTTTTGTTTTGTGTTTTTAAGGGCTCACTATGTAGCCCTGGCTGTTCTGGAACTCACTATGTAAACCTCAAACTCAGATTCACTTGTCTTTGCCTCCCTAGTGCTGAGATTAAAGACATGTACCACCATATCTAGCTAAAATAAATCATTTGAATTTGAAAAGAAACCTGAAGAAATTTGTCATATTGGAAAGCTGTGTACACTGAGCATGTATGTGTTGTGGTCCAGGTTGCTTCCCATCATTGGGTTAGTAGGCAATAATCCATCCTACTTTGTGTCTTGGAATCATTATGGGAATGTCTTCTGAATGGAAGCCAGCAGCTGTGGTGTAGCCATGGTCTCCTCAGATTAGAAAACCCAGCCCCTGTGGTGCAGGCCACCGGCACTACACCATGCTTGGGGCTCCACAGACCAAGAGGGCAGTCAGTCTCGGTCCCCTCTAACTGACGTTATTCCTTAAAGTAGCATCTTCAATATAATGGTTTAATCAATGAACTGCCCCATGGGGATCAAGAACCTGAAATGCCCACAAGTCAGTGACTGTCAGCTGGTATAGAGGCAGCTGTGGTGCTGAGGCAGCAGCTGGCATACCTACCTGCTGGGTTGCTCCCAACTGTAGCTCAAGAGTTTGACCATGACAGATGCCATTCCAAAATACACACTGCTCAAGAAGCCATGCCTCAATCCTGCAGTGGTCATGGGAACAGTGTTGGAATTCTATTAGGAGTAGGGTCCTTCACTGAACCCAGGGTCTCAGAGAAATGTCAGAGATGCAGCCAGCCCTTGTACCTGCAAGTAGACTAATGTAACAGGCGCATTAAAGCTACAGTAGTGTCCAGCCAGGGAAGGCCTGTGAGGAGTAAGCATGGGGAGTGTACCTGCTAAAGGACGCTTGGAGCACCCAGTGAGGACTTACTGTACAGGTGATGTTTTAGGCTATTGCTAAGTAACTGCAGTGTGTGACCTGGGTCTTCAGCTTTATCTGGTGCATAGTTGCCTGTGCTCTATCTAGGCTGGTGGTGAAAAGGGAGTACTGAGTGCTGACCTGATCACCATGCCTCACCCTGCCCACTTTTCTTCCCCAGTTCCCCGGGTTGTGGCTGTGTCCCCACAGATGCGCCTCGTGGAAGACAACCCCTCTTCGCTTTCCCTCGTGGAGATCTACAAGCAGCGCTGTGCCAAGAAAGGCATTGAGCATGACAACCCCATCTCCCGTTACTATGACAGGCTGGCCACAGTGCAGGCACGGGGAACACAGGCCAGCCACCAGGTACCAGGCAGGAGGCCAGCTACCGCCCGGGGCCTCTGTCCATGCTGTTTGGTTATGGTGGGATGTTCTGTGAGGGACTCCTCACTTCTCAGGAGATGAGAGAGGTCAGATGGCTGGTGACCATCTCCTGTACGGGGTTTGTGGTGAGGTTCTTGACCTCAGAATCCATTGTCCCTTTCCTGCACTTAGAGAAAAGTTCAGAAATTAGACTTTAAACACCAGTGGATGGCATGCTCGCCTAGCAGCCAGTGATATTGGGGGATACACATCTAGACCCTTTGGGGTTTCTCCAGTGCAAACCTGACTGACTGAAACCTTTGGGACCCCCGCTATGTGGGTTGCCTGGGCAGGAGCACCAAGTGGGCCATAGGAACCCCAGACGGCCTGTGCTCCCAGGGTGACAGAGGGCCCTCTCCTTATTTGCAGATTCCTGCCCTTGGCTGGGAAGATTTTGTCCAGGGTTGTGTGGAGCGGCAAGAGGCAGCTGTTTTGGCCCCTCCCCAGGTGCCACGGGGTCCTTCTGTGCATTACCAGGAGAGGCCACGGGGTGGAAGCCATGACCTGCCCTGTGTTGCCCGGGGCTCATTGTAGTTTCTCTGGGTCCTACAACACTGGGCTTTATGTAGGAGGCTGAAGCCCATAGGGTGTCCTTCCTTCCGGCCTCCTGAGCAGAGAGAGCCTGAGGCAGCTCCCTCTCATTAGGCAGAGGGACTGAGTCCCTGCTTACTCATAGGCTAGGCACAACTGGGGCCTCCTCTGTTGAGAATTGGGTGTTGTATAGCCCACGTCACAGTGTGGTCATTCTGTGTCCCCTTTGGGCAGGTGTGAGGTGTTCATGAGAGAGGCCATCATTCCTCTCTGCCAGGAAACCACTGGCTAAAGCTTATGTGCTTCACCATAGGCACTGCCTGAGTACAGACACTGACCACACTGGGTAACTCCAGTCCCCAGCCTCCTTTCTGCATCGGTTGGTTTGTGCTAACTGCTCCATTCCTGTGGTTTGTAATAACACTTTTATTGAAATGAGATTCACCTGCTGTGAAAGCCATCCTTGAAGGCATTGATGTGTGTAGCCGGTTCTCAGCTATATGGCCATCAGCCACCACTCCCCATCTCTCTCTAACCCCAGCCCCAGGTGGACCATGGGCCTTTCTGTCTCTGGTGTTGTCTGTTCTTGGCATGGTATGAATGGAATTGGACTTTTGTGTTTAACATCAGTGATTTAATCCACCCTGCTAGCCTGTGTCGGCACTCTGTTCCTTTTACATTGCCACATTATATTCCAGTATATGAGCATAGAGCTTTTAGTTTGTCCATTATCAGTTGGTGAGTTTCTGGAGGATTTACGTACTTTAGGCTGTATAATGACAGCTGCAGTGGACATTGTCACACATGTCCGTGTGAATATGTGTTTCTTTCTGAGTATATATTTATTTCAGTACCCACATGTAGAATTGTTGGGTTACATAGTGACTCTGTGTTTAACATTTTAGTGAACTATATTGTAGCTGCAGGGTGTGACCCAATTCCTGTGTCCTCGCCATTGCTGACTGCCTTTTCCTACTACTGTAGCCACCCTGGAGGACATAAAATGCTAGTAGTTGCTCCCTGTGGTGACAACAGTCTTTTCTGTGTTACCAGATAGTTACCTTTCCTTGCATGACACCTGTTCAAGTCCTCTACCCATTTTTAAGTTGGACAGTTTGTCTGTTTTAAATACCCATTTTTCTATATGTGGGTGTTTTGCTGGAATGCATATTTATGCACCATGCCCATGTCTGGTGCCCTTGAAGGTCAAAGAGGGTGGTGGAGCCCCCGGAACTGGAGTTCCCCAAGGTTGTGAGCAGCCGTGTGGGTGCAGCCTGCTACTCAGCCATCCCTCCAGTCCTCATTTGTCTTCCTATAGTGAATTCTAGAGACCTAGATGGCATTCCAGTGACTTTCCAGGACTTGGTCTGTCCTCTTTCACACGTAGCCATTGAAATTAACCCCATTTGTTGGGTGTGTTTGCATGCATGTATGTATTTTGGCATATGTGGTCTACGCCGAGGGCCTCACATATTCTAGGCAAGCACTCTACCACTGAACTACCACCTTAACTCTTGATTTGACAGATTTTCGTAAACGTTTGCATTAACATGCTTTGTGTCTGTTTTGACGGTGTCTGTCTGTCTGGGCCATGCCATCAGCACGGTGTCTGTCTGTCTGTTTGGGCCATCAGCATGGTGTCTGTTTGGGCAATGCCATCAGCATGGTGTCTGTCTATGTGTCTGGGCCATGCCATCAACATGAGTCAACAGTTTGTAGCTTGTCTTTGTTCTTAGCTCTACAGGGCAGAGCCTCAGGGTCACATACAGTTAGACATACTTGGCCTTCTAGGTTCCTGGAATGTTCTGAAGCTATCAAAGCTGCTGCCCCTCCCACCCCATTTCCTGCAGCACTCTTGTGTTTGGCCCGGTTCTTGTGGGCTCCAGCTGATGGTGTGGTCTCTGACCCCTGCAGTGTTAAATAGTTCATATTGCTGTGTGAACTTCACTGACACAGGGACAGACCTGGTGGGGGCAACTCTAGGGATGGGGGTTAGCAGTCCTGGCCACTGTGGAGGTCGGGAGGAGTCTGGTAGAAAGACACAGGAAATGGCCACCAGGATCACTGCTCCTCCCAGAGCTCAGCCTGTTGTTCCTAGATGAGCGTTCATCCGACTGTCAGGAGCTTTCAGTTCTAGACACCTGGACAAACTGACTTTGGTCTTTGCCAAGGTAGACTAAAGCTGCCTCTCAGTTCCTGAGATCTGACGTCTTGCAGCACAGAACTGAGTTTATGCAAATGTCTGTTCTGTTTTTGATTAGTTCTTTGGTTTATGAAACTTCTCTCTGTGCATGATTTAAAGAAGATGCTGGTGGTATCCAGCTATCCTTTGTCCCTTTTGTTAGCTGGCTGTTGCATTCTTAGGCAGCAAAGATGAAAGTAGCTTTGTGTGTTGATCTTGAGAGGTATGTTCTGCACAGCTTCCATTCAGATAGTCCCTGCCGTGGGCACATCAAGCTCAGAGGGAAACTGGATCTGCAGGGCTCAGTCAGACGCTAAGTAAACCAGGAGTTGCAATATAAGAGCTTTCCATCTGTGGGAAACATGGGCAAAGAATCACAGAGTGATGTGTTCCAGGTCCTTCGAGACATTCTCAAAGAGGTCCAGAGCAACATGGTCCCCCGCAGCATGCTGAAAGAGTGGGCCCTGCACACCTTCCCCAATGCTACAGACTACTGGACCTTCCGGAAGATGTTCACCATCCAGCTGGCGCTCATCGGCTTTGCAGAGTTTGTCCTGCATCTCAATCGACTCAACCCTGAGATGTTACAGATTGCTCAGGTAATTTGCTGTCAACAGTTAAACCCTGCTTTGAAACTCTTCTGCCCTGTCAGTATGGAGCTTAAAATGTCTCCCTCTAAACATTTAGGACACAGGCAAGCTGAATGTCGCTTACTTCCGATTTGATATAAATGATGCAACTGGGGACTTAGATGCCAACCGTCCAGTCCCTTTCCGCCTCACGCCCAACATTTCTGAGTTCCTGACCACCATTGGTGTCTCTGGCCCGCTGACTGCCTCCATGATTGCTGTTGCTCGATGCTTTGCCCAGCCCAACTTCAAGGTGGGTCTCAGTATCTTCCTGTGAGAAGCATGAATCGATTCCTAATTCCACCTAGGCTCTCAGTGGTGCTCAAGGTCTGTGAACCAGGATGCAGATGTCAGAGTGGAGTATTTGGAGAATGTTTGAAATGTTTATTGTCTAAAGATGAGCAGAATGAAAGGGAGGCCACTTTGTCAAAAGGAATCTAGAGTCCTTGGTTGGGCCACTGCTTATTAGTGCTCTATAGCAACTTCTGGCTCATCTTATACACTGCCTGTCACAAAAGGACTGAGGTGTTCTCTGGCTACCCTTCTTCACAAGCCTTAGATGAGGCCCAAGCAGACCTAAACACCTAGGAATGCACAAGGTATACCAGGAATGCTCATGGTTACTGCTATAGACAAGGTGTTTGAGGCTCCAAACTGATGATGGGGACTGGAGAGTTGGCTAGGAGCGTAGTTGTTTTTTTTTTAGAGGACCCCAGTTTAATTCCCAACAGCCACATGGTGGCTCACAACCATCTGTAACTATGAGCTTATGCACTAGGCACACATATACACTTAAATGCTGCAGGCTAAAGCATTCAGATACATAAAATAAAATTTTAAATGTTTAAAAATAAATAAATGACAAGTAGGCAAATAGCAAGGGTTAGGGTTAGGGTTAGGGTTAGGGTCAGAGATGAAATGTGAGTGTGGAGACTAGGGTGGGAAGACGAGGAGGAAGAGTTGATTCAGAGGTAGCCGTTTGTTTTGATTGACAGGCTTGAGTTACATAAGCCTCAATTGACTGCTCATGAAGCCCAGCTATTCACAGAGAGAAGATGGGAAATGGGGAATTTTTTCACCTAGTAGTTAACTCAGAGGACAGTTTGGCTTACCATGTTTGTCCTAAAACCAGTCCAAGCCAGATCAGCCTAGTGTCTGTAACTTCCCAAACATGTTTCAGGATGTGTTTGCCACAAAATGGGAGTTGCTAAGGTTGCTGGGAGCTATAGGTCAGTGACTCAATGGCCTTGTTCATAGAAGTGTGTGTATAGCTCAAGCCAAGCCAGGTCTGGATTTATTTACCTTCAGTTGCCCGCCTCGCCAAAATGCCCTCAGCACTCAGGCAAGCGCAGGGCCATCTGCTCTGACACAGTGGCAGCACACAGCATCCAAGCTTGCCATTTCTGAGTGTCTTCTCTGCCCTGGGACACTGGCCACGTTTCAATGGATTCTCAGCCAGTTATGTCAGAGAGGAAGTGCCTTGTTCAGTCCCTGGGTGGCAGCCTGGCCCTGGCCATTCTTGTTAGATGGGCCCACCTCATAAAGCTGCCCCAGTCACCCCTGGTGGGACACAAGCCATCTCCTCCTCTCCTTTGCACAGGTGGATGGCATTCTGAAAACTGTGCTCCGGGACGAGATCATTGCTTGGCACAAAAAGACGCAGGAGGACACGTCCTCTCCTTTGTCGGCTGCCGGGCAGCCTGAGAACATGGACAGCCAGCAGCTGGTCTCCTTGGTTCAGAAAGCTGTCACGGCCATCATGACCCGCTTGCACAACTTGGCCCAGTTCGATGGCGGGGAGAGCAAGGTGAACACCCTGGTGGCTGCCGCCAATAGCCTGGACAACCTATGTCGCATGGACCCTGCCTGGCACCCATGGCTGTGACCTTAGCTGTCACCCCACCCAGAATGTGAAATGTGCCTCTCAGCCTCTGAGCCAATGGCTGTTGAGTCCTCGCTCTGCCTTGTTACCCACCTCATTTAGTTCCTTTCCCAGTAGTTTGTGTGTGGAAGAGCATGAGATTGGTCCTGAGGGAGTCCCCTGCATACAATGCGGCCAGGCCATTAGAGATGGGAGACCAACTAAGCAGCTTCTGAGATGCTTTTTAAGGATTCCCAGGCTGGAATTTTCTCTTGTGGTACTCCTGCCTCAGTGTGATGGGCAGAATGAGAAGGTTCCTACATCCCCTTAACTTCCAGAAACTACAGCTCAGAGCAGCTGCGTGCTGTGCACAGATCTTCAACAGGGTCCAGGAAATCCACAGTGGTAGAGAAACAGGAATCAGGAGCAGACAGGCTTTGTCCTCCCAGCACAGATTGTCACTCTATCAGTGGCTTTGGGGATCTCGCTCAGTCTCTGACAGGGCTCAGTGAGCCCACATCGCCCGAGGAAAAGCTGCGCTGGCCTCATGGATTCCGATTCAGCTGGGCCTGGGCGGAAACGGAGCTGTGGAGGCCAGCAGGCCAACCTTTGCACTTTCTTCTGCTGGCTTGTTGGATATCTTTTAGAAATTTACTATCATTGTACCAGAAAAAAAAAAAAAAAAAAAAAAAAAAGATAAGAAAATCATTTTGTTTTTCCTTCCTAGCTTCAAAAGAAAGCGGTGAGAGTTTGCCCCTTTTAGTCTCTGTTACGTTGACATTTTTATAAATCTGAGCATTGAGAAGGTTATAGCTAAATTTGTACAGTGTGATTTTTTTTTTTTTTAGAATAAATATTTTATAAAAGTACTTGTTCCCTATTTTTGTATTTGTGTGTGTCGTCTGGACAGAGTGTCGTGTGGCTTCTCGGTGATGGTGTGTGCTGTTGTGCAGACACAGTGGCTATTGGTCACAGGTTGGTGAGACCCTGGCTCCAGGGGTCAAAGTAAAGCAGCCTGTCTAATCAGGTGATGGGGATGCCAACCTTGACTTTGACAGTGTTCCAGAGTTGTCCATCTTCACCCTGCTGTCTGTATCCATATACATGGACCCTGTTGGATGCTTGGCTGGCTTTCAGTATCTGTCTAGTCTCAACCCTAGCCAGGTCCTCCATTTGGGAAAAGCAGTATGAACCAAGATACCAGAGGACACGAGACAATCCTAAGCGCACAGCCATAACATCAGCATGGCACAAGATGTGTGCCCCTATGTAAACATAGGCTCTGAGTCTAAAGGAGTTTGTTGCTGGCAAATGCCAGCTTTCTACAGTGATTCTGTACAGCTGCTTTATGACATGGATCAACACAGCCCCCTCTTGGCCTTGGACTTTTACCTGTCTTTCCTGTGATCCCAACTTGCAGAGACCATCTCCTGAAGCTAAGCTTAGTGTAGTCTGAGAAACACAGCCTTCTGGTACACCCCATATCCAGCCGCAATGTGACCTGACTATGAGCTCTTTTGTCTTGGGTTGGCTCTGGCAATCTAACCGGAGTCTTTGTATTGACCCCCAATTGTTGGGCTATCTGGGCCCTCAGTCAAAGAGAGGGATGGCTCTACACATTACAGAAAAAGAATTGCCTGCTCAGAGAGGGTGAGGAGCCCTTCCAAGGCCCCAGAACCAGTCCTGGAACAGGTGGGATTGTACTTCAGCAGGCTGAACTCCATCCCACTGAGCTGCACCCTGGATTATAGACCGACTGAGGCTGAGGGACAGCGTGGTATCCATGTTTCTGCTGGTTCTTGATGGTTAGCTGTGCTCCTCAGTTTCCAGAGAATTGTTCCCTTGGTGAGAAAGTATCTTAGATGCTGAATAGTGGGAGTTGATGGCAGATGGTGACATCAAGGTCATCCAGCTGCACCAGGCCTTGATCAAGGAGCCCTTGATTTTCACCCTGCCAAAGTTAGTCTAGAATCAGTGCTACTGGTAAAGAAGAGGCCTAAGGTTCCCTGCCAGGCTCAGCCATGCCATCCTCTGGAATTGCCTCTGTCTGCTGCTAATAACAGCCAACCTTACTGCAGTGGCCGGAACAGGAATGGGTCTTTCTCAGTGAATGCCCAGCATCTGTGCTCCAGATTGGAAAAGACTGAGGGCCCTGTGACAGGAGAGAGTCAGTCATTTAGAGGTCACATTTATAGAGGACTACTCTCTTGAGGTAAGTTAAAATCTGTGTATGTGCTTTCTGTTTTAAAGACAAGGTCATATATTCTGGGTTGCTCTCAGTTTTGCTATGTAGTTAGGATAATCTTAATTCTGATCATCTGCATCTGCCTCCCTAGTGCTGAGCCTTGGAATCAGACAGCCCCAGGGTGTTGTGCATACTTGGAAAGTGCTCTCTACTCCTGTCCAAGCTCTCTATTGGTTGATGTATTGAGACAGGGTTTTGCTCTAGCTCAGGTTTCCCTAGAACTTACTCTGTGGCAACTCAACTGACCGTAAGCTTGAAGTAATACTTCTGCCTCCACATTCTGAGAGTAAGTATTTAATTTTGTTGTGTTTTATATTTTTGGCCCATTTTGAGTAAGCACATGTGTTTGGTCTAAGGTAAGTATGCAGTTTAATTCTTTTGCATGTGTGTGTTATTTTCCTGATGATATTTTTTTAAGAGTTTAGCAACTGTCAGTCAACTCTGAGTATGTAAACTGGGTCTGATGTACTTCCTATTCTATGAAATATTCTTTTACATTGTGTGAATATATGTTGCTGTGGTTGGGTTAATAAAGAAGATGATTGGCCAATAGATGGACAGGTAAGGTTATGTGGAAAACCAGAAGTAATAACACTGGAAAGAAAGGAGTCAGAGGCGTTTCCAGACATAAAAGAAGCAGGACATGTACAAAATGAGGTAACAAACCATGAACCACATCGCAGCACACAGATTACTAGAAGTGGGTTAATTAAGTTGTAAGAGTTAGCTAGTAACAAGCTTGAGCTATTGGCCAAAACTTTATAATTGATACTAAGCCTCTTTGTGGTTATTTGGGAGCAGCTGCCAAGACACAGAAAAACTCTGCCCACATTATTCATTTAAACATGTTCTATTTTCTCACATTTGAACTATTAGTCATTTGGTGTATAAATTTCACACTTGGGAATTTTTCAGTTTTTCTTCTGTGGCTGGTTCCTAGGTTTTCCCCATTTATGATTGGGAAACCTTCTTGGACTTGATTGTGTGTGTCGGGGGCAGGATGCAGCACATGTGGGGGTCCTAAGATAGCTTTCAGGAGGTAGGTCTTTCTTCCAACATGTGGGACCCTGGAATGGAACTCAGGTTGTCAGGCTTGGCAGGAAGTGCCACCTCACCAGCCCATACCTTCGGCTTTGTAAGATTAAGATTTGTTTTGTGGCCTAACATTCAGGGGCCCTTGGGAGAGGAAAGGGGGGGGAACCGTATTAGGGGCTAGCATTGTGCCTCCATGGTAGAGCTCTTGCCTAGCATGCATGAAGCCCTGAGTTCAATCTCCAGTACTGCAATAAGATACATGCACACACATACACACATTATATATATATGTGTGTGTGTGTGTGTTATATATATATACATACATACATTGTGCTGCTCCTAAGTAGAGTCAGTGCTGTGGTAGGCAGCTTGGCCTGTATGGTGTGCCTGTCATCCCTCCTTCTCCTCCCATTATCTTCCCCCCCCCCCCCCCCCCCCCCCCCCCCCCCCCCCCCCCCCCCCGCATATCTGCTCAAGGCGGGTTTCCAGCTTGTCTAGCAGAATTGTTTCTTCTGCCATGTCTGCTTCTGATAGCTAAGAGTGAATGATATTTTGTGTGAGTTCTAACAGATTGTGGTGATACGTTATATATTTAATAAAAAGTAGCCCGGAATATCAGAGGACAGAGCCACCCACAGCCAAGTCAGGGAGTGGTGAGCCACACCTTTACTTCTGTCAGTGGGAGTTCAAGGTCTAACCCTTTAATCCTAGCTCTAGGAAAGTTGATCCAGGGATTGAGAGAGCTGGGTGGGGAAAGAAATACAAGGAGGAGAAGGCATCAGCTCTCCCCTTTGTCTGCTCATTCAGTCAGTCTGAAGATTTGTGGAGATAGGACCTACCCTGTTTGACCTGCAGAGTTGGTTGGGTGAGAATTGGCTGTGGTTTGTCCCCTCTTACATTTCAATATCTGGCTCTCGGTTTTATTATATACTAAATAGAATTCATGCAATACAGTATCTTTTGGTTAACTGATCTGGTGTTAACACCAGGTTCTTGTTAGATTTACCATAGCCTGGTGTGCTCTTGTGCTCTTGTGCGCTCTCTCTCTCTCTCTCTCTCTCTCTCTCTCTCTCTTTCTCTCTCCCTCTCTCCCTCCCTCTCCCTTCCTCCCTCCCTCCTTCCCCCCCTTTAAATAGAATCCTTTTATTTCAGTCTGAGTGTCCTTGGATCTGATTCTCTTCTAGACAGAATGAAGTTAGATCCTGGTTGTTTTGTTTCTAATGCATTTTGTTATTCTGTGTCTGACCGAGGGGTTTGACCATTTACATTTAAAGGAATTACCAACAGAAACGCTTATGCTTGTGGCTTGTCATCTGTCTTTCACCGATTCTTCCTGTCTTGTCTCTCTCATTGCTGCCTTTTTGTGGGTCACTGATTGTTTTGCAGTGACACATTTATTTGGATCTCTCATTTCCATTGACATAAGTTTTATAAACACTTCCTAAAAATGTTATCTCTTTTTCTTTCATTAAAAAGATTGTATGTGTATGGATGTTTTGCTTGCATGTATGTCTGTGCACCACATGCATCCAGTGCCCTTGGAGGCCAAAAGGTGGTGTCAGGTCCCCTGGAACTGGAGTTACAGATGGTTGTGAACTGGCATGTGGGGAGGGAACCTGGGTCCTCTGCAAGAGCAGCCAATGCTCTTAACCACTGAGCCATCTCTCCAGCCAATATGTTGTCTCTTAATGTCCTAAAAATAAGACAGTCTACTTTGAGTCTCTGCCAGGTTTAATCCTATACAAGAACTTTACATTTTACAAACACCTGTCTTGTCTCATTTTGTAAATACCAAAAGTTATAGCTTTGAGGGGCTGGAGAGATGACTAAGAACACTTGCTGTTCTGGTAAAGGACCAGAGTTCTGTTCCCAGTGCCACACCAGGCAGCTCAAGCCCCTGATCCAGCCCTAGAGGATCAGCCCCTCTCCATGCCCCACAGGCTGCCACACAGATACATACAATAAGCCACTCTTTCCCTCCCTCCCTCTTTTTTTTTTTTCTTCCTCTGTCTTTATGTCTTTTTTTTTTTTTTTCTTTCTTGAGACAGGGTTTCTCTGTAGACCTGCCTGGCCTGAACTCAGAGATCCTCCTGCCTCTGCCTCCTGCGTGCTGGGAGCAAGGCCTGGGCCACCACCGCCTGGCAAACCCTCCTTTTAAACAATTACATCTTTGTATGTCGTTCACTCACATAGTATAGACTTACTGCTCTTCCAAGTCACATAGAAAATTGTAGCCCATTACTAAAGCATTCGTGTGATCTTGCAGGATTTTCGCTGAGCACATGCTAGCCTTCACAGGAAAGATGTGTTTGTCCTCAGCTTCCCACTGCTAGTGTCCTGTCTCAAGTTGAAGGCGTAACCCCTTGTAAGGTAGTGCCAGTGACCATGTACTCCCTGTTTTTTGGTCATCATTGTTTTTAATCTCGGGATATTCTAGTTTTCCCTTCCCTTTGTCCCACAGAGTTCTCAGTTGGCACTTGTTTGGTACTTTAATCCATCTTCTCACACTTACTGACAAACAGCTCATCTCAGCAGGCATGCATTGTACATGGCAGCTTGCTCCTGTTCTGTTCCCAAGGCTTTCTCTTTGCCTGTGGTGCTAGTCCATTGTCCAACACCTAGGAGGCAGAAGCAGAGGACCCATGGGTTCACAGCAGGCCTATCGTAGCAAGGACCTGTGTCACATTTGTTGATATACATACATACAAACATACTTAACTGTTGTGTGACAAAACTTCTCCTGGGTAGATGGAACACATACATGCACCCCCCGACACACACACGCCTGTGCACACCCCAGAGAGGAAACACAAAAGACCAAAGTATGAATATCACCAAAGTTCACTTTGGTGAACCAGAATGTTTCTAAATGAGTTAAATCTTAACAGCAACTCTTAGAAAGGAAAACATTTAATCGGGGCTAGCTTAACAGTCAGAGAGAGATGTAGTCTGTGTTCTCGGCAGGGAGCATGGCAAAAGACAGTGCTGGAGAGGTAGCTGAGAGTTTTACATCTTGATCTGCAGGCAGCAGAAGACAGCCCCACAAGGCCTAGCTTGAGCACAGAAGACCTCAGAGCCTGCTTCCACAGTAACATACTTCTTAATAATGCCACTCCCTAAGGGCCAAGCATTCACAATTCTATGGCTGTTTCTATTCAGACTACCATGTTACTTACAGGAGCAGAAATGACTCAGAGATAGTTGAATCATCAAGGCTCGCCCAAGCATGGATGACTGCTCACAAAGGCTGGGAACCTGGAGCACACAGCACAGCCTGCAGGCGCAACAGGTGGGAGAGCTTCCTTTCCAAGTGACCCTGCTCTAAACCCTCTTCCAGGCTGCTCAGCTGGTTTCTGAAGGTCTCCTTGGTAGCTTGGATTGTCCTGAGAGTTTTTCTTACAGCTCAACTTCACTTAATCCGAGAGAGACACTCAGCTTTTATTGTTTACACTGGCAGGGAGGAGCCTAATGAATCTGTTCAATTTCAGGGACTTCCTGAAGCAGTATTAAATTGTTTACCTTCTCGCTTAAGGAACTTCCCTGCCATTTGGAATGCTTCAGTCTTGGAAACCTATACAACAGTAATGAGGTGATATATTGTATATTTAATAAAAGCAGCTTGGAATATTATAGAACAGAATCTCCCACAGTCAAGCCAGAAGGTCAGAGGGTGGTGACCCACACCTTTAATCCCATCACTCAGGAGACAGAGATCTTTCTGTATTTCTGTGAGTTCAAGGCCTAACAGCCAGGCAGTAATAGCTCACACCTTAGTCTTAACTCTAGGATTTTGATACAGAGTTGAACCAGGATGTGGAATAGCTGAGAGGGGAAGATGCTTAAGGCAGGAGAAGGCAGAAACTCAGGCTGAGGACTCTTGAACATTTACCCTGAGAAGTTGGAATTGACTGTGGTCTGTTTCCTCTTTCTTTTTCTTTTTTTTTTTTTTTTTTAAACTTTATTTTATTTATTTGCCTTGGTGTTTGCCTGGAACTGGAACTACAGACAGTTGTTAGCTGCCATGTGGGTGCTGGGAATCGAACCCGGGTCCTCTGGAAGAGTAGGCGGTGCTCTTAACCGCTGAGCCATCTCTCCAGCCCCCTGTTTCCTCTTTCTGATAGTCCAGCATTTCCGCAATATCTGGCTCCAGGTTTTCATTATGTGCTAGAGTTTGTTCAATAATAACACATGCGTGTTCTTTCTCCTTTTTCATTTTATCTTTATATGTTCATACCTACTTGTCTGTCTGTGCACTTCATGCATGCAGGGCTTGCCAGGGGATGCCAGACATCAGGTCCTCTGGAGCTGGAGTTACAGGCAGCTGTGGCCCGGTAGGGGGTGCTAGGTACAGAACTTGAGTCCTATTAACTGCAAAGCCATCTCTCCAGCCCCTACACTTCTGCTATAACTTTGTCCCTCAGCAATGTGATGATGTGGCTTTGTATGGGTTCTTTGAGTTGATTTTTCTTGGAGTTGGCTGATCATGACTTGTTGCGCGCAACCTCGCCAGCAAGGAAGACACAACACCAGATCCTTCTCTCTGCAGTTTATTCGGATCTTTCAGATATCTTCTTATCCTTCACTCACTCGCTCATTCTCTCACTCACTCACTCACTCACACTCTCAGACGAACGACCCCGGGGGGAAGTCCGCTCATGGCTAAATACCCTCTGGGCCTCCAATCCTGGTAAGCCACGTGGACATCGCCCATAGGTCCTAGGACGCAGAAGCAAGCCACCATCCTCACCTACAGCCAATAAGGAGTTGTTTACTCCCGAGAGCACTCACCATCAGATAGGTGGAAGGTGGAAACCAGTGCCACCTTTAGGGCGCGGTACAATGCAGCTCTCTACAATGACTCTTCTCATTTAGGGCAGTTAGGGATCTTCATTCTTCTGAGGCTCCCATAATGCACAGTTAGTCCATGTGATTCTGGCCTTTTAATCTCTTCAATTCTAAAGACTTTAAAAAAATTTATTTAATGTGCATTGGTGTATATATGTGTAATGTCTGATCCATTGAAACTGGAGTTAGACAGTTGTGAGCTGCCATGTGGGTCCTGGGAATTGAGCCCGGGTCCTCTGAAAGAACAGTCACTGCTCTTAACCCCTGAGCCATCTTTCTAGCCCCCAACTTTTTACTTTTTTTTTTTTTTGGGGGAGTCACCCTTTTTTCTTTTGGCCCTCCTCCAAATAATTTCAGATGAACTGTCCCGAGGCCCGCTGGGTCTGCCTCCTGTGCTTTAAGTTGGGCCCCATGATTGATGGCTCAATTCCCAGCAGTTGGACACACACTTTGAGCATCTTAAACACCTTTTAGTTTCAAATTTGCTTTTTACTTTATGTGTCTGTGCATGTGTGAGAGGTGCTCCTGGAGGCAAAGCATCTCCCTGGAGCTGCAGCTGGAGTTACAGATGGTCATGAGCTGCCCAAGTGGGTGCTAGGATCGGAATTAGGCCTCTCTCCAGAATGGGAAGAGCTTGTCACCACTGAGCCATTGTTCCAGCTCCCTATTAATGGTTTGTAAAGATTATGTATCTTAGTTAGAGAGCTGGCTCAGTGATTAAGAGCATTTACTGCTGTTGGAGAGGACCAGCAACCATATCAGTGACACAAAACCACTTGTATCTCCAGCTTTGGGAGTTCTGACATCTCAGGCCTCTGAGCACCTACATTCATTCACATGCACACACAGTTCCAAATAATAAAAGTGAATCTTTTTTCCCCCACATACATTACTGTGAGAAATGTGACTTTTCAGTATAGTCACTACTGAGTGACAGATACCTTTTTTCTAGTAACTTCTACATCATTATTCTTCAGGGATACTCTCTAAGCATATTTTCATTATAGAAAGGGCCACATTTTCTTGTTCCTTTGTATGTGTTGATTCTGTGCTGGAAAGTCGGACCCAGAAAAAGTAGCCACTTCTCCATGTGTCCACAGCCAGCATCTTCCCTGGCCGGTGTGTGTGGACTGTGTCTGTTGTTGTACTTGATATATATCTTTTTATTTGTTAGGGTAGGGTTATCACCTGTATACAGAGGCCACCAGAGGGTGTCAGGTGTCCTGCTCTGCCACTCTTTTATTACTTTGAGATGGGGTCCCCTACAAAGTAGAGCTAGGCCGGGAGCCAGCAAGACCTAATAATCCTGCCACTGCCTCCTGCCACACTGGGGTTACGGGTACCTGGATTTTTTTTAAAGATTTATTTATTTATTTATTTATTATGTATACAGCATACAGAAGAGGGTACCATATCTCATCATAGATGGTTGTGAGCCACCATGTGGTTGCTGGGAATTGAACTCAGGACCTCTGGAAGAATAGTCGGTGCTCTTAACCTCTGAGCTGTCTCCAGCCCAGGTACCTGGACTTTTATGAGGATGCTGGGGATTTGAACTCAGGTCCTCATGCTTGCTCACCAAGTGCTCTTACTGAGCTAGCTCTCAGTCCCATAGCTGCTTTTAAGTGTTTTATTTTCCCTGTCAGTCACCCCAGCCTCGCTGTGGAGTCTTAGCTTCTCCCTTCACTCCTGCCCATTGTTCACAGTCCTGTAGGTGCCCTCAAGCTAGCTGAGCTCAGGCTAGCCCCATGGAAGTTAGATGTTACCTAGTCTCCTTTGGTTCCTTGTGTCACTACAGGGAATCAGGACTAGGCTACAGCTTCCTGCAGTCTACACCAGGCCCAGGAGGTCTGGGAGCAATGGCATGTAAAAATTAGACAATTTCCTCCAATTTTTTAATTGTACATTTTTTGGGGGGACGTGCTTGCCAAGGCATGTGTCAGATGAACTTGTGGGAGTCAAGGTTTTCTCTGCCAAGTGGGTCGGTCCCGAGGATCTCACTCCAGCCATGAGCCTTAGCAGCGGGTGTTTTTATTGCCGAGCCATGCCATCGGCCCTTCCTGCTGCTGTGAGCCTAGGCTCTTCTTCGTTGTGTTTGTTTGATTGCTGTATATCTTCAGCGGGTTTCCAGAGTGCCTGGGGGAGATGCATCAGTCTTCTCTAGTTGGTCTTCTGTGTTCTTGGCTGTAATCTACCATATTACTGAGGTCATTCTCCAAACATTTTATTTTATATATATGTGTGTGTGGAGCAGGGATATAGATGTGGGTACATGTGTACATGTAGGCCAGAAAACAATGTTGGGCCTCAGTTGTAATCCTCAGGAACACCACCTACCTTCAAGACAGGGACTCATTGGTGTGGGGCTCACCATGTAGGCTAGGCTGCCTGGCCAGTGGGTCCCAGAGCATTGCCTGCCCTGGCAGTCCTAGTGTGACATTAGAAGCACATGCTGTGAGGCCCTGCATGTTTATACAGGCATTATTTATGTAGGGGATTGAAGTCCTCATGCACAGGAGGCCACTGCTTTACTGTTTCCTCCACCTAGAAATGATATTTTCAATGTATTTTTATGATGTTATAATTTGTAAAAGTGAATTTTAGAAAATTATATTCATTTATTTTTATGTGAATTGGTGTTTTGCCTGCATGTATAACTGTGTAAGGGTGTCAGATGTTGGAATTACAGACAGTTGTTAGCTGCCATGTGGATGCTGGGAATTGAACTCAGGTCCTCCAGAACAGTCAGTGCTCTTAACCGCTGAGCCATCATCTCTCAGCTACCAAATAAAGTGTATTTGTAAAGTGAGCCTCAGAAAATTATAATTGTTGCTCAGTTTTCATTTGACCTTTAGATAATAACAGCTGCCAGCATTAATCTAAATGAGGAAAATAATCAAAATCACTTAGAAGAGAAACAGGAAGTCACTGTTTCCAGGCTAGGAGATAGAACTCATTAAGCAGCAAAACAAAAATGCTGTTTTTACCACAGTCAGAAACCAGAGAGGATGGAAATATCTTCCTGTTTTTTAAACTTACAGTATATGTGTGTGTGTATATATATATATATATATATATATATATATATATATATGCTACAGTATTATCAATAACACCAGTCAAACCCAGAGAGGACAAAAGCCAGGTAATTGTCAAATATAAGAAATTATTAGGGGGCTGGAGAGATGGCTCAGAGGTTAAGAGCACTGACTGTTCTTCCAGAGGACCTGAGTTCAATTCCCAGCAAAACCACATGGTGGCTCACAACCATCTATGATGAGGTCTGGTGCCCTCTTCTGTAAAACTGTATGCATAATAAATAAATAAATCTTAAAAAAAAAAAAAAAAAAAAAAAAAAGAAATTATTAGGGAGGCTGGTGGGGTTGCTCAGTGGGTGGAGGTGCCAGTTGCTCAAGCCTGGCCACCTGAGTTTGATTCCCAGAATCCCAGCGGGAGGAGAAAACTGACTGCAAAGTTGTTTTCTGGCCTCCGAATGCCCTCTGTGGTATGTATGCCCTCTGCCCCCATCGAAAAGGAAATAACTAGTGGGCTGGACAGACGGCTGAGAGCTCACAAGTATTTGTTGCTCTTGCAGAGGGCCTGGGTTTGGCTCCCAGTACCCACATAACAGGCTCACAGCTATGTCGTCATTTCCAGGAGGCCGATGTTCTAGAACCTCTGAGGGTACATCATACTTGGCAGACAAAATAGTCATACCCATAAAGTAAATAAATTATATATATTTTTAAAGGGCAGTTATTAGGGCTGGGTATGTAGTAGCAGCTTTACTAGCACATGTGAAGCCCTTGATTCTGTCTCCCGCCACCACCACACAAGGAACCTCAGGTACTGGTGGTCACCTTCCTCTTTGTGACAGTCTGTTTGCTGTTGCGGAGGCCGTGTGATCTGGCCCACACATTTTCCAGCATTCTCCAGGAGCACCTTGATTACACCTTGATTACAGACAGGTGCTATGTCCAGCTTTTCCGTTAGTCTCCGGGATTTGAACTCAAGTCGTCACACTTGTGTGCCATGTGCTTTATAGAGACATCATTTCTGCAGGAACTTCATTTTCTGATTGTGGTTTAAATGATTTATTTGCAGTTGTGTGTACATGTGTGCAGGTGCCCACAGAGGCTAGAAGAGGGCATCAGATCCCCTGGAAATGGAGTTAGAGGTGATTGTGAGGCACGTGAATGGGTGCTGGGAGCTGGTCTCTCCATCCTGTTTGAGAACTTTTAAAAACACATTTGAAGGATACCGATGACTTCACCTTCCTTTAGTATATATTTATTTTCTTTACTTTGCTGACATAGGGTCTAGCTGTATAGCTCAGGATGGCCTGGCCTTCACTGTGCAGCCCTGCCTGGCTGTCCTCCAACTTTGAATCCCTGGCAAGCCCCTAGTGCTGGAATCATAGCTAATAGTTACCCTACGCAGGCTGATTTTAGCCCAAGTGTTTAACCCAACCATACTGATCTCTTCAGAAATCCATTTCCTGGACCTGAGGCTCCTCTCTTTCCTCACATAGCTGCTGCCTCTCAGGCAAGTTCCCATGGCCATCCCGATCTTCTTCAAGGACCCCCTGGGCCTTGCCCAGGGCTTCAGCCAATCCCAGGGCAGCTCAGCTCTCCCTGCAGCATGGCTGACCCAGCATGTGGCACCATTGGCAGCAAGGTGGACGGCTGGGACCTGCTGCTCAGCCCTACTCAGCCCTGTCTGAACAGCAGCATTCTTCTGTGCAGTAAGTACGCGCATCAGAACCTGCCTCCTCCCTTTGGCTTTTGAAAGCAGCTGCTTCCAAGACCAGAATCTGGGTCTGGGGCCTTTAGGATGATCTCTGCAGTTACTGTACCTCCAACTGGGTTAGAAGTCAGGAACTGAGCTCTGGGTGACACCAGGTGTGTCTAAGGGCTTTTCCCGTAACAGCTTCCTCAACTCCCTTCCCCTTGTGACTTTTCAGATGAGGTTTTGCTGTGAGCCCAAGGTAGCATTGGTTTACTGAGTCAGTATCTCAGGCTGGCCTCAGACTCAGAGATCTGCCTGCCTCTGCCTCCTGAGTGCTGGGATTAAAGGTGTGCACCACTGCCTGGCCTTTTTGTGTTTGTGGGCATGTGTGGCGGTCAGTTCTCTACTTCCACCGTGTGGGCTCCTGGGATTGAACCTCCGTCCTCAGCACCCTGGCCAGGGTTGGGGCTCTACTGATGGCCTCCTGGCTTCTCGCTTGTTTGTGGGAGGTTTTTTTCTGTTTTTGGTTTTGTTTTGAGACAGGGTTTCTCAGTGTAACAGCTCAAGCTGTCCTGAAACTTGCTTTGTAGACCAGCCTGGCTTTGAACTCAGAGATCCACCTGCCTCTACCTCCTGAGTGCTGGCCAATGCCTGGTTGGTTTCTCACTTTTTAAAAGGCCAACAGTTACTGAATAGTTACTAGACATTGTAGTAAATGCTTCAGGGCCATTTTTAAAAAAATACTTGTGTGTGTGTACATATATGCCATATTGAAGGTCATTGAAGGGGATTGAAGGTCATTAGGCTGTGCCACCAAGTACTTTTTTTTTTTTTTTTTAAAGACAAGTGTAATTTCTTTTTTTTTTTTTTAAAACTTTATTTATTTATTTGCCTTGGTGTTTGCCTGGAACTGGAACTACAGACAGTTGTTAGCTGCCATGTGGGTGCTGGGAATCGAACCCGGGTCCTCTGGAAGAGCAGACGGTGCTCTTAACCGCTGAGCCATCTCTCCAGCCACGCCGCCAAGTACTTTTACCCACAGCCAAATTACTTGGTCCAACATTTTGTTCTCTCCTTCCGTCCCTCCGTCCCCTTTCTTCCTGTGATAATATGTAACTCAGGCTAGCCAGAAACTCTAGATGAAGCTAAGGATGACCTTGAACTCCCAACCATCCTGCCTCCAATTCCCTCATGCTGGGATGACCTGTTAGTCACTGTTTTGTGACACTGCTGTGATTTTTTTTCTCTCCAGAACAGACATTTTGCGGAGGTGTTGGGAATGACTAAAGTGAGGTATCAGAGGTCACCATCCCCCACAGCCAGCTGAGGGACCTGCACCTGGGCATGCTGGAGTCTCCAGTGCTGTCACCACCCGACACTGGGTTCCATGCCCAGAGTGACGCTCACCACCGAGTGGGGCAGGCAGGTAAGGTCACCCAACCTGTCCCCTACTGCAGCAGCTGCAGGAAGTAGGATGGGGGGTGGAGTGGGGAGGACACATGTCACCCCAGGCCACATCGTGGGTGTTCAGATGGGGCAAGGTCTAATCTCTTCGCCTGCCAACACCAATTGGGAGGGCAGAGAGGAGGTGCCTGAGCGGAGAGGACCCGGAGGAAGGGACATGACTGTGGTCCGTGGTGGCTGGGGAGCTGGCGCAGCCTGGTGTGAAAAGTGAAATATGAGTATGCACGCAACTATTCTGGGTAGAGGACCTGAAACAGGCAATGTAAGTATAAAGCTTTCCCGAGACACTCACCCCTGCAGCCACATGAGGCCCTGAGGCAAAAAGCAAGCTTGGGCATGTGATCTGCAGCCAGGTTTGCCCAAAGCTTGGGGCTGAGGTTATCTGTCTCCTCTCTACAGGTCAGTCACTTGGCTTTTCAGACACAGTGACTTAATCATCTGCAGCTGTGAACTGCAGGCCCAAGACCCCCTGTCCCCCATGACTGAGGACACTGTTGTGTGTGTGAGAACAGCTGTAGATATGGCACTGAAACCAGCCTGCCACTCTGTTGAGATGCTGTGATGAAGCAAGACCTTGACAGCTTTGTTTTTTTGTGTTCCCCTCATGCTTTCTATACTGAAGTTCCAACCTGTACAACAGTGAACAGGTGAGCCCCAGGAAGTGACTGAGTCATGAGGGGGAACCCTCATGGATGACCTGGGGGCCCTTTACTCCTTCTGTTGGGTGAGTATAGCAAGATGGCTTTACTGATGACGGTGATGTGGGTGTGGGGCTTCCCAAAGATACAGAATCTGTTGGGAACCTGAGCTTGGATTTCTGTGAGGGAAAGAAATCTGTTGTGTACAAGCCACACAGCCTGTAATGTTTTCCTAGAGATGGAAGAGCTCCAGACCCTTCTGGAAAGGAGCAGAGTTCTGACTACAAAGCAACTACGACCCACACAGCACTCCTGGGTAAACTGTGTCACAGCACTGTGAGGTTAGTGTCACCTCAGAGGCAAGTAAATGGTCATTTCTAACTTGGGACAAATTTACCACAGTGGACTATGTTAGTTTTATGAGAAGCATCTGAGTAGAAAGGGTCCTCAAAAAGCTAACCCAGGGCACGTTGACCCAGGATTTCTAGCAGACTGTGATAAGAATTCTAACACGTTTGTGCACTCGTATTTTGGGTAGCAGAGAGACTGCAGGGAGTTGGCAGCAGCCTCTGTGGTGAGCAGAGCACCGGCGGGGACAGACTGAACTCTGCACTCACAGAGCTGTCTAAGCACGGTGTTTTCATTTGTTTGCCTCTCTTCCTTGGAGGCCGGACTTCATTGCTGGTGACACAGAATACATCCGAATCTTGTTACCACAGCAAAATAACAGATGCCGAAAAAAGTCAAGTTGTGAGTTTATTGCATATGTAACAAAATGAACCTGACCTCCCGGGTCCAGCCTGCTCTACAGTCAATGTTTTGTGTTTCCAGCTGGTTCCACAACTGCATTAAATAGAACTAGCATTTCTTTAAATACTTTTGATTCTGACATAAAACAGAACATTAGTGTACAACTGTCACAAGGAAATGGGCGATAAAAACTGGGAGAGTAACGAGGGTAGCAGCAGCACTTCCAACAGGACCTTACAAAATAAATTAGAATACATTAGAAACACATTTAAAATCCACACTGTCTGTCTCAGAAGGCTGCCGCGGCCCCACCTGGCTGCAGCAGGGGGCGGTGTTTTCTCTGTGGAAGGTCAGTCCAGGGTCCACCTATCCTGAACTTGACCGTGTGGCCAAGCCAGTGTAGGGGTCAGCATCCCTCTTGTGGCAGATTGCGACCTGCTGCCACCCCATGGCTGCAGCCTGGCACTTCCTGTGAAGCACTGTGGAGCAGGTGGTGGTTACTGCGTCCCTGAGTGTGGCTGCTGGCCGCTGGTGAGGGGAGCCTGAGGCCGGGCTCCTGAAGCATCTGGGTGATGTGGCGACAGTGGGTCATCTCGGGCCGCCAAGAGGAATGACAGTTGAGATCTTACATGAACAGGCTTCATCCAGACCCAAAGCAGGGCAAGCAGGGGCTTTGTCGTGGGGCGGCCACACAGTGTCCTTTGAGGAGCTTCAAAAGGGCCTAACCGGAGTAGACAGACAGACGAGGTGCAGCGGTACCAACAGAGGACGGTGCTGCGCACACAGACGCGCCTGGGGAAGGCTGCGACACTCAGAACTGGCCAGCAATGGGGAGACCCACAGGCAATGAAAGCAGAAAGGCTTGTTAGAGGCCTCAGTGAGTGCTTATGTGCCTGCTTCCACAGTCAGCCCAAGGGTCCAACCTCTGGATCTTCTCAAGGGACTCCTGACATGGGACTCCTGAGGCTTGTCCCCCATCACTCCCAACGCAACACTCTTGCAGCACGTCTCCAAAGCACAGGACCCTGGTTTCCTTCTTCACTGCAGACTGGCACAGTGTGACAAAAACAGGCAGGTTTTCCAGTCTCCAGAGAATGTCACTCTGCGGGGTCTGGCTGCAACTTCGGGCACAGACTTCCTCGCATTTTAGAACACCCTCAGAAGCATTAAGGTAGATGAAATACAGAAGCCCTACTGGGGCAAGGCAGAAAATTGAGACTGATAAGGCTGCAGTCTGGCCTGGATGGTGGGACGGATTCAGTTTTTGTGCAGTGAGGTCTACCAAGCATCCTTCTGTCCCCAAACCTCGAAGTATGGCTGACTCATACTCTGCAGTACCAATGGCCACCGAGCTGGGCAAACCTCTTGGGGTAGTGTGTGTATGACCTGTGAATCCAGCTTCCCTCCGTCTCTTCAAAACTGCTTCTGAAGCAAGCTGAACAGAAAGACACTTCCCCATCACCAGCCTGAGGGTAAGCAATGAAAAGAACACAAAGCCAGCGGCCCAACAGGACCTTCCTCATCCCACACACAATGTGAACTCTTGGCTGGACCTGAACCCCGGTAACAATGAAATGTCTCGCTAATGAATTACCCTGTTCTCGCCCCCACCACCAACAAAAAAGGACAAAACCACACATGGAAAATTGGCCGCTGCTCTGCCTTCCACCAGAGTTTAGCGGCCTGAATCCAGCCCCTCTATTCAAAGAGTCACCGCTGCTGAACACTTGTGCAAATTGGAAATGGTGTTAGAGACATGGCGTTAGGCTGGCTTTGGCCTTGCTCCTCGGAAGACAAAGACTGAGCAAGCACATTAAGTAGAACTGTTAGCATCACCGTTGCCACTGGGGAGAGGGCCATGTAGGGAGGTAAAGCCCCCACCCTGTCACCACAGGCTCCGTCAGTCACACCCTGCTTTGTGCATAGCACCAACCCTGGGGAGCTGCATCAGGGGGCCCAGGTCAGCGGCCTCTCCTGCTGTCCTAGACAGTGGCTGTGGTGACAAAATTGTTCTGTTAGTTTAGCTCTTAGCAATCCCCATATAAAAGTCCTTTAGCATTTCAAGCCAGTCAGGAGCCTCCGGTTCCTGGCATAGGAGTCAAGCTGGACCCAGGTGGATCTGAGCCTGGTTTTGGTCATTCTTTGATTAGCTCCATGACATGTGAGAATTTCAAACTGGGTAGAGAACACAGAAAATGGGACTTTTAAGATTTTCCCCCCTGTGCAAAAACGATCTTCTCAACCAAGAAATCCCTGGCCCTCCATGAAGGCTGCTCTAACTCCTTTACTTCTCAAAGGGGGAAATACATTCTGCCTCAAGCTTCCTGCCTTGGTGGAATTCCAGCAAGCATACACACTGCAGTTATTTCCTGCTTAGAAATCCACCTGCTATCTGGAACAGGCTACTAGCCCGACAGACGGAATTTGAGCTTGGTAAGCTATTGGCAGCTGCTGAACTTGAAAGGGCCTTGAGGCTACACTGAGAGGGAGAGCTGGTGCAGAGACCGTACAAACCCTCAGGGACCCAGCTTCGCCCTGACCATGCCCACCATGCCAAGGAGGCTGAGGGCGAAACCTGGCTGCGTTTTATTGGATGGGTGGTGGAGGGGTGGGCGAACCATAATAAAGGAGGGATGAATGGGTGGGAGCCACCTATTAAAGTCCCCTGGCCTGCCCTCCCCTCCAAAGGAGGAGGGAGACGAGCCTTTTCCCTCGGGATTCTGGAATCTCAGGCCTCAGCCCGCCATGCGGGAGGCGTGCAGACGCCATATGCTTTGGGTCTGGTGGTTGTGAGACTGTGCTACCACTGGCCACCTTCACTCCACGGCAAAGCCACAGGTCTCCTCCACTGCTGTCAGCAGCTTCTCATAGAGCTTCTCATAGGACTCATAGGGTGGGATGTCAATCCGGTTAAAGCTGGAAAAGGATAAAGGAGCCAGAGTCACTCAAGTAGTCGTCGGGGTGTGTGGTGTGTGTGTGTGTGTGTGTTACCATCTCTGGTTCTGAACACACACATGCTTGAACAGCTTTCAACACAAGTTTGTTTTGTTTTCTTCCAATCAGTTCACAGCTAACAAGATCTCAAGATCTACAAAATACAAATTTGTACACTTCCTGCTTGTTTTTTTCCTCTGGATATGAATTCTCTACATTAGGAAAGGCCCCTTGCTGTCCTGTGGTCTGCACTGGTGGCCACGGGGTCTCCTACTGCCCCCTGAAGGCCAGCTAATTCCCTACAAGAGCATGCTGGGACTCAAAAGCAAAAGAATGCCAAATCCTTGAAAGATGAGATAAAGATTTCCAGGGGGGAACTCATTCGTGCAACAGATGAGACACATCTGTTGTCTCATAGTAATTTTAAAAACTAATAAATTCATAGTGGCCTATGAATCATAGGCACAGAGCAATCAGGAATGGTGTCAGAAACACTGTTCTTCCTTGGGAGTTTGCATCTAGAGATGCTAGGCTCCTGAGGGACAGAAGCCACACACTTACTATGTAGAGACACATGCTTGGTGTCCTGCGTGGTCCCAGGAATTAATCTTACAGATAACAAAAGCTGGGGTAGATATTTGCTCCAAACCCCACCATTAGGTCACGGGCAGAATCCCAACAGCCTTGGGAACTAATACCCAAAGGGGAGTAATGATTCTGAGACGGGATTTTTAACCCACTGAGAAAATATTTTCAATAAAATTTTGAGAAGGAGAACGTGCCACCCATCAAATGGACCTTCTTTCTGATGGGCACATGAGCACATGCAGCCAAGGGTTGGTCATCCCTGGTCTCCAGCTTTAACTGCTCTGCAGCACAAAATCCACTTCACCAAGCAGTGACATAGTGGGACCTGCTGGCCAAGCACGATCCCATCGGACTCTAGGTGTGACCTGTGGCTCTATTTAAGGGACGAAGGACACATGACCCCACAATGGCTAAGCTTACCAGGTATGAGCCTTGGGCAGGTTGTCTGTGTTGGCATCTATCAGGTGGATGGTGAAGAGTCGGGGCCCTGCCGCGCCTGTAGAACCTTACAAGACAACATTCTAGTTAATGCACTTAACAGACAACGCCTGGGAGTGCCTGGCCAGGAGGACCCATGGCAGTCTGACCAGAGTCCCTACATATAGCATGTTCAGAACCTCTTTTGGGGGTAGCTGAGGTAGAGACTGGTTTGTGTCCACACTTTAGTTGACAGAAAGCACCAGCCTCTGGACCTGTCCTTGCTCCAGTCTTCCTGGATGCTCAAGGCTTTTCTGAGACACCTGCTGCTAAAGTTGGTGAGGCCATTAGTCCGTGTTGTGCTGATGGTGTGTAACACACTCCTCTCAGCAGGGCAAAGGCTGAAAGGGCAGTGTGGCCTCTGAGTTGGGACCTAGCCACTCAAGTGCCTCCAGCTGAATCTAAGGGCATCCATTTCTCCTCTCTTGGGACCAGTCACTCCAGGACTGGATGGGGACTGTCCCATCCCTGGATCATACCCAAGCCCTTATGACAGTAGGGGTTTTTCTCAATGGAACATTTGGTAAGCAGGCCAGCTGTGGGGAAGAAGTTGGAGATACAGAAGAAGGGCATGGGGGTCACAAAAATCTGACCCTCCACAAAATCTCAGTGCCAAACAACTAGGTTTTTTCCCTAGTGGGCAGAGAATAAATCCCATGTCCTTAGAGTGCCTTAGTTCTTCAGTGTGTGAGGAACAGTAAGGTCTGGCTTAGGAGACAAGTCCTGAGTCTGGGCTGCTGGGGAGAAGCCTGCCATTTCTGCAGAGCCTCTTACAGTCCTGGGTCACTACTGAAATAAGGTGGACTCGTCTCTCAAGGCAGAGAAGATTCCACATTCAATGCAGCACTGGAACATTTAAGCCCCAGTGTCCCCAGCTTGACTCCTCCAACCCCCAATGGCTGCTGTCAGATGGCACCCACCTTGGTGTGGACACCAGAGACTACTAGTAGCCCCTGTTGCTCCTGGATATTTAAAGAGACCATGGTACTCGTGGACCCAAAGTGGGCTCTAATGTGACCCTACACCTGGCAGGCATTCCAGGGCTGAGTATCTGTCATGAGAATGCTGGCCACCCAGGACAGAACATAGAACACAGCAGGGAATGGCCCTGACGCCACGTCAGTCACCTTGCAGAGCCTTGAAGCCTTGGAGAGGAACTCGTGTGGATCCCGTCACGAACTGCAGAAGTCTGGCCCTCCTCTCCTCATCAAAGGTCTCCACCGCCTGCCAGAACCACCTGACAATGTTGCTGTCGGCCACACAATGCTTGAGGCGGGTATTGGACTTCCAGTCGTTCAGGTCTATCTTATCAAGCCCACCTATTATCAGCTGGGAAGGGATATCAGACTGAGTGTTAAATCTGAGACACCGGCCCAAGATTCCTCATACTCAAGAAGCTTCGATGGTGCAACCCCCAATCCAAACAACCTCCTCCTGGCTGCAACTGGCACAGCTCCCAATGGGCTGATATCCCAAAACCTCAGGGGTGAGCTTGCTCTGACCCAGAGAAGAGTGACCAGGAAAGGCTGACGGCGAAAACTCACCAGGCCATGTGGTGTGGGGGAGGAGGGAACATGGCGCATGCTCTCTCCACTTCTTTAAAAGCTTGCTCTAAACTTTCTGCCCCACAGAGATACTGCACTCCAAAGCTCACAATCACAGAGTGGGCAAATGGCTATGAGAACAATCTAGAAGGTTTGGGCCACTTGGCACCAGGCAGAGCTAGCAATGGATGAATGAGTCACTGTCCAAGTCCATAACAATGACATGTTCTTAGTCTATTAATAGCCAGAATAGGAAGCAGGGAACTGAGCTGGGGCAGGACTGGAACAAGGCAAAGGCTAGAGATGCTACAAATTCAAGGACAGACCCCTAGGATTCTCATTAATGGTTGTCAAGGGGACAGACACTGCCCAGTGTGTGACAAGACAGTTCAGGTGCCCTCAGTCTCCTAACATCGAGCCCACTACCCAGAGGGCTGCCAATGGCTTCACTGTCCAAAGGCTCTAAGATGCCTAGAACTTACCTCTAGTTCCTTCTGGTCAAAGGGCTTCAGCAAGTGTTGGGGAATGAGCTCATTAAATCCTTTCTGAAGCGCTAGGAACTGGGCTTCGATTCCTCTCATAAATCTCCAGTTTACATACAATCTGAAAGGGAAAGGCATGCATTGGAAGCAATGGGGAGTAAAGCTCCATCCCCACCATGGCTGCTGCAGCCGCAACAACAGGTCAAATGTGAAGGTCATGTAGATCCTGCTGTGTGGACGCCAGCCCGCCTCTGCTGTCCCTGGTAGCTCTCAGTTTGCCTGTCTGGTCTTACCTATAATGGCTATTATTATTTTAAACATATGCATATTCTCCCATGTGTGTGCCTGGTGCCCACAGAGGCCAGGAGAGGGTGTTGGATTCCCTCAAATTGGTTACAGACAGCCATGAGCCACCATATGGGTGCTGGTCCTCTCCACCGAGTCAGCACTCCAGGCCCTTATGTCATCTTTTTAAACAAGGTTCCATGTAGCCCAGGCTGGCCTT
This sequence comes from Sigmodon hispidus, assembly GCA_004025045.1. NCBI lineage: Eukaryota > Metazoa > Chordata > Mammalia > Rodentia > Cricetidae > Sigmodon > Sigmodon hispidus. The sequence continues at coordinate 5,114 of PVIH01008824.1, read as the reverse complement.
ATGCTCCTAGTGACTTCTAGCTTCTGCATGCCAGGTTTAAGGGATGTCCCCTCCCACCAGGCTCTTTGTCCTCCCCTCCTCTCCCCACCCCAGCCCTTGAAGAAAGAGTCTATGTAGCCCAAGTTCAGACTGAACTCACTGTATAACCCAGAAGAGGCCTAGAACTAGTCCTCTGTCAGCTCCCAAGCGCTGGAATTACAAGTCTGCACCACACACCAGGCTACACCCAGCCTTGCTATCCAGCTACAAATGAAACAGTTCTGACATTCGGGTTTTCTACTAAGAAGGCGGGAAGGCTGAGTGAGGCCTGCCAGAACTGCCAAGACGGCAAGGAGGGTCTGCAAGGCACGTGTGACAGTATGACACACCACAGTTCTGAATTGTCAATGCACATAGCTGTCCACTCAGGCCAAAATAGACTCCTTGGACATACTGGTAGCCATTGCTAATTTGGCTTGCCACCTCTACATTCAGAACTGAGCTGTCTGTCACGTGGAGTATCTATTATGAGTGCTCCCGACACTTTCTGCTTGCCCCAGGCCGCCACTAAAGCCAGCCCTGCATATTACCGGACATATTCCTTCTTGTTCTCCTCGGTGACAGGCACATTTCGGCCATTGGGTTTTAGTTCATGCTGAAGGATCCGCCCAAAAGCATTGTGCTCCACGCAGAAAGTGTGGTCCAGCACTGGCGTGATGTCATTCTCTCTGTGGACACAAGCAAGGGTTCAATAGGCCTGTGCCAGAGAGTTCTAGGGGTCTGTGCTAGACAGCTGGCAGACAGTTCAGGTTTTGTCCCTGTCTTTATGATTCTTGTTCATGGGAGTGGGGGTCACTCTCATCCTATGACACCAGGGTACGGGAGGGAGCTGAGTCTGGGAGGACTCAAGCCAGGAAAATAAGGCTTCTCTCCTCTCAGGGCAGTCTTTCAAAGGCCTCTATCTGCTCCCACTAAGAAACACTTGAAATGCTAGACTGACTTTTTATCTGCCCTACTTCTTGACAATGGAAGCAACAGATTCCCCACAGGAAGGCCCTCACACCCCTAGCCCTGCATAATGGAGCAAGCGAAGAAGGTTCCAAGCCAGACTCCACATAGCAGCCTCCCTGGCCTGTCAGGCCTGCGGCTTCCACTGGGACAACCAAACCTCAGTTCATCCTGTTCCCACCCTGCAAAAGATTTTGGATAACTCTAAAGCAAAGCTAACTAAATAGGAATTTTGTTTTGATACTTTCTATTGCTATTTCATAGCATTGCTGTGCTTGTGTTCTCTCTCTCTCTCTCTCTCTCTCTCTCTCTCACACACACACACACACACACACACACACACACACACACACACACACACACACGTTTCATACCTATTCCCCCCAAAGCATGTTCACACACAGCAAACACTCCACGAGCTCTGGGGTGGTGGGACAGGATGGTGACACTTACAGGATCCACACCAAGCTCTTGTGCAGTTCTGGGTCCACTGACTCCAGATCCGACAGCTGGATGGGTTTTCCCAGGAGCTGCTTGTAGAATGGAACGGTGAAGCCCCCATTTATGTAGTGTCCATGGAACACAGCCAGACCCATGATTCGACCCACAAAGTGGAAGTAAGACAGATGGTCCTACAGAGGGCGCCAGAGAACAGCAAATCGTTAAGAGAGATGAGCTGCTGGTATGGCTGGCTGGCCACAGGCTTCCCAGGAAATAACAAGGCATAAATATATACTCCCAGCCCACCCACGTGTGATCAGATAAGATAAGGCCGCCACTTAGCTACAGGTTCATAGGGCATTTTTGTTTGTTTTGAGATTCACTTCTAACTCTGTCAATCATCGGGCCTCAGGCTCCAGAGTACTGGGATGGCAGATGTGCACCCCTGTGCCCTGGCTCTAACACTCTGTGGGAGTCTACTGTTCCTCAGAACTTGGCCTGGTGTAAGAGGAAGACTTCTCCTTCTCGTGTCTCTTCCTCAACTGGACTGCTTCTGGCTTCTACTTCTGGCTCCGAACTAAAATCACCTCAAAAAACTTGTCAGATATAACTTCCGGGCTGGTGGAAGGTTTACTCACTTTGGGTGTGTGTGTGGGGGGGGGGGCTGTGTGTACAGGTGCACATGTTTGTGTGCATCAAAACTCAAGGTCCCCTTCATTCCTCAAGTGCTGTCCGCTGTTTTTTGAGCCAGGATCTTTCATCAAACCTGGATCTTACAGACCAGGCTGGCCAGCCCGTGAGCTCCTGGGATCACCCATCTCCACCTCCTAGTATGTACTACCACACCTAGCTTTTGAGTTTTTTTTGCTTGGTCTTTACATAGCTCTGGCTGTCTTAGAACTCCACCTGTAAACCAGGCTGGCCTTGAACTCAGATCTGCCTGCTTTTGCCTCCTGACTACAGGGATCAAAGGCATGAGCCACTGGCCACCGTTGGCTTCCTATGTGGGTTCTGCAATCTGACTGTCATGCTTGTGTGACGAGACATCGTCCCAATCACAAGTTTATTTGTATTCAAATCCTCTAGTACAGCCAGTCCCTAATTCCAACTCTGGCCTTGTGACACTGGATGTGGTCCCAAAGAGATCCTCCATGGTCTTATTCCCATCCATGGATGTGTCTCTTACACTAACCACATGCTAACTGTTCACATTTGTGGCATAAGAGCTAATTATGAAACTTTTCCAATTTTGATCAGATTAGGGACTTGGCAGCTCTTAAGATGACATCAAAAACAAAAATACATGATCCATCACTAAACCAGAGTGCCCCCAAAGGGGAACATGCTCTGGAATGGAACAGCTCAGAGCCAGAGCCCTCCCCTGCAGACAGCAGGCCCCTGATCTAAACCTGGCTGAAATCCAGGTAGGAATCAGGTTCTGCAGTCAGAACTGCCCTGAGCTCTTCCCAGCATCATCTCTAAGTCACCAAGTACTGGTGGAAACCAGGTTTGCCTCAGAAAACCCCAGCTGGATTCCTAGTCTTCATTCAAAACACTCACAGGGTTGACAGAAGAATCTGGGTTGATTTGCAGTGTGTAAATATTGTCTGTGGAATACTGGAAGAGTCCATAATACGGATTCAACATTTCATGGCATAACAAATACAGCCACTCCCTGGGAAAAAAAAACAACACAGCTCACATGTATCAGTTTCACCTCAGCTAACAATATTGTTTTCAGACCTGTTTATAGGTGTGTATATATGCCACATGCATGCATGCAGTGCCAAAGGAGGCTAGAGAGGACATTAAGTTCCCCCAAAGCTTTAGTGTCAGGAGGTTGTAAACTGCCGTGTGGATGCTGGGAACCAAGGCCAGGTCCTCTGCAGGAACAGGAAGTGCTCTTAACTGCTGAGCCGTATCAGAAAACAGAGACTTTAGAAGCATCTCTGCCCTTTTAATTTCCTGCTAAATTCTTACTTTGATTTTTAAAGTTTCTATGTGTATGTGTTCATACAAAGGCAGAGATTGACCTCAAGGGTCTTTCCCAATTTCTCTCCTGCATTTTTTTTTTTTTTTTTTTTTTTTTGAGGCAGGCTGGCCAGTGGGCCCCAGAGATCCTCTTGTCTCCACTGCCCGAGCTCCAAGACAACTGGCACATGTTGTGTGGTTAGGATTAGGGTTAGAGGCTAAGGCAGGAAGATTATGTCAGGTTCAAGACCAGTCTATGTTATGTATTGAATTCTGGGATAGGGAAATGAGGAGGAGAAATTGGGAGGGAAGAGAAAAAACAGAATCCACAGAGAAATTCTAAAGGGATAACTAGTATTCTGTAATCTAAGAGTAGAGAGGCCAGAAAGGAGGTTCAGTGGGGAAGAGCAATGACCGCTCTTGCGGGGAGGGCACCTGGCCTCAATTCCCAGCTCCCCTGGGCAGCTCACAACCATCTCTAACTCCAATCCCTGGGGAATCTGATGCCCTCTTCTGGCCTTTGTGGGCATTGCATGCAGACAAAACCACATAAAGTGAATTAAGTCTTTAAAATGAAAAGCACTTCCAAGGAGCTCTAGTGGCAGACATGGAAAACTGAAGACCACCAAGTCAGAGCAGAAGTTAAGCCCAGAGTCTATGTCTGTGACCAGATCCTCTGTTAGGAGGAAGCATGCTGAACCTGATGCCTGGATGATGCCAGATGTCTCTTGGAACAAACAGTGTAAGTTAAGAAGCCCTGTGTCAAAAGTTAAAGGGGGCTGGGCACTCAAGAGAAGCTTTTCATTATTCGCTTTAAATTTATTTTCTCTGACCAGAAATGCTAGCATTTTGTAAAATTCCCTTGATACAAGCCCAATTTATAAATGTGCTCCACTGGCACCTGGGAGGGGAAGGGCAAGCAGCTTCCCTAAAACGCAGCTACAATGACCCAGGACTCCACTGTGGAAATTTCTGGCCCTGCTTAGCCTTGTAGTCCAAATGAATCTCTCCCAGCCAAGGTCCAGACTTGCCCGCAGCTGCTTTGCCCCCAGAATGGCTCAGATGCTTATATTAATTCCATGCGGTTAGGGCCTATAGCTCGAGCTTACCGTCAGCCAGCTCATATCCTAACCCCTTTCTATTAATCTATCTTGAGCTCACCTCTACTTTTACATGTTGATCTCTTGGACAGCTGGATCGTGTCTCCCTTGCCTCTACCCTCCTCCTTCATCTATGCTCAGATTTCCTGCCTGCTTCTGAGATGCCATGCCATGGGTTGGCATGTTCCTTTAAAAAGAGTTCCTTTATTATCTAATGACACTTCACAGCACACAGAAAGACATCCTGCATCACTGTGGGGAAGGGGGATGAATTAGCAGCTCACCGTGCCACTCCACCATAGTCCAAACCTTCCTCCCCTCGGAACTTCACCATAAGGCGTTTCTTCAGGTCTTTCGGTCGCATCTTCATGATCTGGCGATATGACTCCTAAATATCAAAGTCACAGGTTCAGAAAGAAAACAGGAGAGGGGAGAACTGGTGATGGGATCCAGGGTACTACAACATACTGGACAGCTATGCACTGAGCCACACCCCAGCCCCTCACTGGGGGATTCTAGGCAGGTGCTCTACCACTGAGCCACACCCCAGCCCCTCACTGGGGGATTCTAGGCAGGTGCTCTACCACTGAGCCACACCCCAGCCCTCACTGGGGG